>JAOWBN010011270.1:0-10976 GCA_028565015.1 Pinguicula moranensis
TTCCAACAGTTCAATTGTCCATTCCACTTGTTGATATCAACGCAAAACAATTAGAGTCCAACAACATAATTTTAGCAGGTTTCAACAACAAAACAAACAAACAATCCATTTTCCATTATAGGTCCAAGAATATCAAATTGTAAGTCGTGACATAATTTCATGTGGAAACCGATTCAATTAGAATTTATAATTTTTTTAAGTTTTTTTAAAGTTAAATAATAGTGGTACTAGCGGAATTAGCGGAACACCGCTATTTCTACCGCTATCGCTTCCGCTAATATAGCGGAATGTATTTTGTTCACCGCTTCCGCTATTCCGCCGGAAGCGGAATAGCGGAAACGATAACGATTTTCCGATAATTCCGCTTCCGCTGGACACCCCTACTTGATTTCCTTCTCCTTCTCTATGCACCCCCTTAAGGTGTAGCTCAATGATGGGTTTCAATCAAACTCAAGTCATACTTGAACTTGCCAATAGAAGATAACTTCTTCGCCTCATCAGTAGGACCAACATGCTTCAAAGCAACATAAGTACTCATACTTCCTTCTACCACAGAACAGAAGCTCACTTTCTTGTGTTTACTCAAGACACTATCACAGGTATCCACCTTAGACGGACATCTCTCAACAGAAGAAGATCTCTTCACTACCCATATCTTTCCACATTCACTTTTGTATCCAGAATAATACGTCGATTTTGGAACAACTGATTTATTTTTGATAGACCCCTTTAACACATAGGCCTTACCAACTTTATCAGCTTTCATCACAACCAAAACACCCTTCAAAACCTTCAAGACACCATCTCCGCCAACATACTTGTGGCCACGGCTATCCAAAACAGGCAGAGAAACGAGATTCATACCAATACCAGGAACATACCTTACATTAGTCAATGTCTTGATCATGCCATCATGCATCTTGATCTTGATAGTACCAATTCCAGTAACTTTGCAAGGTTACTTACCACCCAACATCATAAATCCTCTGTTAACCGGTTCAAACGAGGAAAACTACTCCCTATGGATACACATGTGAAATGGGCATGCAGAATCTAGAATTCATTCTTGGTTACACTTCGTACTATCTTTACTCACAGCATAAAGATCTCCACAATCTTCACTTACAGCATGGTTGATGTCATCAACAGTCTTATCATCACTATCTTTGTTCTTGTTCTAAGGGAAACGACATTGGGCTCTAAAATGTCTTTTTTTTCCACAGTTTCAACAACTTCGACCTCCTTTCCTCGACTTGGATCTCGGATGATTGCCGTTATATTTTCTCTCAGAAGATTTTCCTCTAACAGCTAATACCTCATTATCATGGTCTTTCGACAGTTCTTTATCAAACAACTCTTTCGAATACAGAGTTGCTTTAACATCATCCAACTTCAGAGACTTATTGCCATAGATAGGAATCTCACGTACTTGCTTGAATGATGGAGGCAACGACCTAAGCAACATCAGTGTTTGGTCCTCATCTTCATACTTGACTTCCATATTACTCAAATTCATAACAATAGAGGAGAAAATATCAATATGCGCGAACGTATTGATGTACCTTCTTTCATGCTAAGGGAAAACAAACGATACTTGGCAACCAACTTCGAAGTAAGTCTCTTTGTAATATACAAAGTTTCCAGCTTATTCTACAGGTCAATGATGGTCTTCTGATCAAGAACTTCACGCAATACCTCATCGGATAAGCACAATTGAATAGTGGATAATGCATTCTCATCAATTTTCATCCACTTATTCTCATCCAAGTCAGCATGCTTCTTGGCCTTACCCAAAATAGCCTTATGTAAACCACTCTGCGTCAAGAGCGCCTTCATCTTGACTTGCCACATAGTGAAACTCATACTGGGGTCATATTTCGCAATCTCAGTTTTCAACGCCATAGCAAAATAAACCCAAACAAATTTCTCTCATAAAGTCAACAAACTTCCAAATCCTTTACCATGTTTTTTCTTTCAAAAACACTATTCACTCCAGGAGTACTATTCATGCCGGAAATACTATTCACACTGGAAATAATATTCACTCGCCGAAAAATATTAAATCTGACCAGTAAAATCACAAAAACGAATAGAATCGTTGTACCTCTTTAGATATTGCTGGAAACACTGTTTTTCACTGAAAAACTACCAAAAAATCCGAACAGAAAAACACACCTGTCTCCCCAAGCACTTGCAGAAACTTTGACGGCCAAATCGGTCTCCAGAATCAACGGGAATCGTACGGTAAAGTCGCGGCGGCGCTAGGGTTTGCGCCAAACGTTCGACGACAAAATTGACTAGCCTCCGGTGACAATTGATCTCTGAAACTTTAGGGCTTTTGTTCTACAAGAAACGGGTTTCACAATGATGCCCTCAATTTCTCTGTTGGGGGAGGCGAACAGCGGCGACGCGCGGTCAAACAATGGATTGGGGTTTTGCAGATTTGTTTCTTTAAATTTGTGTAAAGCTTCAATCACGAACCTGACTCCAATACCACTTGTTGTGGGTAATTAATATCGATCGTATGAAGTAAAAAGAAAATAACACAAGATTTAACGTGGTTCGGTCTTAAAGCATACTTCCACAAGGAGAAGTGGAATCAATCACTAAGAACAATTCCGTGATACAAAGGAGACACAGGCTCCTTCAAGTCCGCACCACAGACACAGGCTCAGTAGGCCCAGTCTCACTTTTCTCTCAAATATTCTCCCTTAACTCTAATGGTTAAGATAATATATATTTATAGGGAGAAACTATAATATAATTAGAATTCTTTGAGGGACTAATAATTCAAGTCATCATAGGATTATTATACAAATAAATATCCTAACAATCACCCTCTTGACTTGAATTATGTCTAATCACAAACAAACTTGATTTCATTCTCCTTCTCTATGCACCCCCACGGACTAAACCATAGAATTATTATACAAATAAATATACTAACAGCTAGAAAGTATTTGATATGAATCTTTATGACTTTCTCCGGCGACTTCAATTCAGCGAATATTATTTTCTAGCGAGTTTTCTTTTGGCCATTGCTGAATTTGTGGGGTAGGGAAGAATTTGGAGTGATTCAAACAAGAGGCCTTCATAGTGGAGGCATTATTGATTCAAACAAGAGGCCTCTTCATATGTAACAAATCGTGAGCCAACTAACGTTTTGTGTTAAAATATTTAAAAATTCATATTTTATATTACTTTAATATGTTCGACGGGTTCAAAAGACCAGCAAACCCAATTCGTGGTCGGTCGGGTCCCCCACCCCAAATCAACGAGTTTTAATTTTTTAAAATATTTTCTTATTATTTTAGTATGTTTAACGAGTAAAAAAATTAAATCTTTCTAAAGTTTTCAAAAATTTCTAAGATTTTTTGAGTTGGGAATTTCTATGAAAATAATTTTATCTTTTGAGATATGAGTACGACTGTTTATATTTCAGCCTCCCCAAACTTTATTTATGAACAAAATTTACTGAGTATATTTAGTTTGTTTAAGTCGGGTCGGATCTAAACCCCACTGACATCAGACCTAACTCCTCTGGCCATATTTGATAAAGCCTTGGCCATAGAGACCAAAGTTTTAATTATTTTTTGAAAGTTGAGAACATATTAAATTAATAATGTCTTCTAGAAAAAAATAATAATATTAAAATTAAATGCTGATTAAAAAATTAATAAAACTGAATTAAAGTCCATACAAAATATATCAAGGAAAGTCACGGTCAAAGTCGTTGTTGAACTTGGGGATGGGAGAGTATTAAAAATAGAATTATTATATTGATTTCTTTTGGGTGGGTAGTTGTTATATTTTAAATAAAATTGTATTGAACTAAAATATAGCAAAAGTTTGATAAATAGCTATAAGCAATTCAGTTGAACCAAATACTTTATTCATGGCCGCAATTGCGGGCCGAGGCAAAAGAATTTATTTAACATTCGAGTTTAACCCGGTTCATATTGTGGGTCACCTTTTATGGATCACATGTATTAATCGGAACTAAAAAATAGTTTCGAAAACAATAGTTAGAAAAAAAAATCTGAAAATTTAGGGTGGTGCTCCCAATCCCTTTAATTTTTTTAGTGCAAAGTTTTTTTTATACATATATTTCACCATATGTATAGATTTTGAGAAGGTTTAGTACATCTGGCTAGGAGGAAAAATGATATAGCGCAGAACAGAAAAGCGCAAGACAACTAAAGACATACCTATTTTTACCATTATACCCTCGTGTTGAACACTGATACAGAAATTAATATAGGGATATAATTGTCCATTTTTTGGGAGTCTTGCGCTATTTTGTCCTGCGCTATATCATTTCTCGGCTAGGAGTGGCCAAATGGTCGGTTAGAATTCATGAAACCCAAATCCCGACCAAACGAAATCCCGATTACCCAAAAAAATAGGGATCCTAATAGAAATCAGGACGGATACGGTTAACGCGAGAATATGGATGAGTTTTGGTTTAGGTAATATAATACCCAAATTCTCGAATTCTCAAATTTTATGAAAATTTGGGTTAGGTAGGGTCCCGGAAAAAATAGGACGGATATGGGAATTGTCAATACCCAGAGTGATTACCCATTTGGTCACCCTTAAACCTGGCTCAATAGTAAACGAGCCCGGGTCCGGACTCGACTCATTAGTAAACGAGCTCAAGTCCATGGAGATATGCGCATGTATGCTACTCTCTTAAATATTTGAATACTACGATATTAGATTGTAGTACCATATTTATTTATATGTAAGTATAACTTGTTATTAGTAATCCGTATGTGATAGAATACTGAGAAATGATATGGCGCAATAAATCTTGCATAAGAATGCCACAAGAAAGGTGGGCCCGAGTGTTAAACATCAATCCACACGTATTAAACACCAATTCTATTTGTCAATCCACACGGGCCACATCTTTCTTGTGGCATTCTTGTGCAATATTTTTTGCGCTATATCACTTCTCTATAATACTACAAACAAAATTTAATACAAAAATTTAATTTCGTACTTATTAGTACAACATGAGGTCATACATACGTTGTCCTCAACCAAAACCATGTCCCTTGGTATGAAATTCGTGCACCGGTCCATTTCGTTATTATTTTGCTTGGTAGAAAAATGATTATTAGTTTGGCCTGCATTTATATTTTCTCTTACCGAACCATTGAAATCAGTCGCAATCGTCACCATTATTGTCCGCTGCTTGTCGTACTCAATACTCATCGTCGCCGTGGATGAAAAATTAATCACAGGTTGCAAGCGACGATTTGGATGGGTCCCAGTTTTAATGTACTGGGACCCACAGTTGTAATGATGAGAGATCATCCTTACGTCATCATATGAGGAACGCGTGTATTTTTTATTTATTTTTATAAAATATTTAAATATAGAAATAAAAACAGTTTAAAGTATTTATTAAAGAATTTGATAGTGCTTCCGAAAATTGTTGAAAGGAAAAAGCGTTAATCAGACAACATGAGAGCGTTGTAAAAACTGTTTGAAAAATAAACTTATATAATTTTTTTTTGAAATTTGTTAAAAATAAAATTTTCTTATAAATACAAAATTATGTAAAACAAATAATGGTTTACAATATATGAGGGCTTTCCCCCCAACAGAAACAAGAGTACAATCCAATCTAACATGGGGGTTTAAACAAACTTATATATAAACGAGGGTTTTATTCCAATTTGCAATTGTGATCCCCAAGGCGACTTCACATACATTGTGTGTCAATAGTATATATGAATCTGGATGCTCTACAATACTTGTTGCCTTAATACGCTTTGAATCTCGCAAAGTTTATAGGTCTTCAAATCTATCACACTGCACAATGCCACATCAAAGCGTCATTTTTCTCTTCATTGTTTCCCTTGCACTAAGCCCATATGTGTGGCATAGGAGAACTGATATAGCGCAAGAATTATAGGCGCAAGAAACACAAAAAACTCATCCTAACAATTCATTCATGTTAGGCCCACCAACCTAAACACATTATAATTATCCATTTATGTGTGTACCACCTTTTTTTTTGTGTTTCTTGTGGCAAGAATTCTTGCGCTATATCATTTCTTGTGGCATAGTGGGATAGAGGCTTATCTCTATCCACATATACTAACACCATCAAATAGTATATCTCCGACCATAAGCCATAATGCATCAGGACATATGAAAAATACATGACTTGCACTCTCAAACTTTTCATTATAGAAAACAAATACTTGTTCCTCTGGTACTATATCAATACCCCTATGTATCAAGTTGTCTATTGGAAAAATGCTATAGCGCACGAATTTTGCGCCGCACGAACGCACGAACGGGGGCAAAATGATCATTTTGCCCTCGTGTTAAACACAACGCCCATGTTTAACACAGGAACAAAATGCATTTTGCCCCTTTCGTGCGATTCGTGCGGTGCAGAATTCATGCGCTGTAGTAGAACTGTGTCTATTTTTAGGATGCGAAGTTGCACTAATTTCCAGCAAAACGCCATCGCACCGAGAACCCTAACAAAAATAACTTATCAAAATTTTACGGGCCCCACTGTGGTAATGATAGAGCAATCATCTTCACTGTATTTGAAGTTTTATGGCATAAAAACACGCTTTTTCCGTTTGCTAGTGCCAGTCGAAAAAGTTGTTACTTCCATTACATCAACTCTAATGCTATGCAACTAATGACGCAAGCCGTGCCGTCATACGCCGCCAGCACAGCCCCCCTCATTCATATATCCCAAATACGGCGCCACAAGCCTGAATTAACTCCCTCGTGCGCAAATTTGGTAGAATTTTTAATATTTAAAATATCTATATTTAAAGAGGAGTAGATTAAGAGTACCCTATAAATTCAACCCCCATGCTTGAAATAGC
The DNA here is from genome assembly GCA_028565015.1 of Pinguicula moranensis. Lineage (NCBI taxonomy): Eukaryota > Viridiplantae > Streptophyta > Magnoliopsida > Lamiales > Lentibulariaceae > Pinguicula > Pinguicula moranensis. Next base: position 6,867 of record JAOWBN010011270.1, read on the forward strand.
CTACGTCATCACCCTGCAAAGCTGTCGAGAAATAGTTTTCGCCCTTTTTGTGTTTCGTAAAAGTTTGCGATTTCTCCCGTGCCCTCAGGGCACGGGCAATACACTAGTGAGAATTAATAATGGTTGAATTTGAGGGTAATTTAATAAAGAGATATAATCCCCTAAATCATTACTAAATTTGACAAGTATTTTGATCCTACTTTTATCTCCAAGACCAAAAACACTCTAACGTGTTTAAGGATTGCAAGGTGAAATATCATCTTTACCCCTGCCTTAAATAAGTCTAAAATCCTCCATTTCTTTTTGTCTCCCCAATCACGTTTTCTCTACCAATCCGGATTTTCTCTCCCCCGTTGCGTTCGACACCTGCCGAGAAGCTTTTCTCCATTCGCCACCGGGGATTTGGCACCACTCATCGCCCACATACACTCCAGGTAGGTGCTTCTGTTTTAGAGTGCTAAATTTCTCAGGAAACAGTGTCAGGGTTCTATTTTCAGGGTGCATATGGATATAGGGTTCCTGTTCGTCAATTTCCCCAATCTTAATTTTTGTTTAGGGTTTAGGAATTCTTTGAAATTACGGTTTAGAGTTTATCAAACCCTAATTTGACGAAATCACCATTGTTTGGGTTTTTTGAGATTAGGGTTTAGGAATTATTTTGCGGAATTAACTCGAAGTTTGTCACTGGGATCTGAAGCATTTCCGTGGGACTATCCATCATTGTATTGCAGAATTTGATGGAAGCATCTCTGAGTCCAAAGACAATTGATGATTTAGAGCTGAACTGGGGATTTTTTTCTTTCTGTTGGGTTTTAGTCTTTCTGCTTAGGGTTCCTATTCTTACGTTTGATAAGGACTAGTTTAGCAAATAAGTTGTTTGCGCCAAAAAAATAATTTAGCAAATAATTTTGAACGAAAAAATATCAACGCATTTATACCTGTTTGTTCTAAATGGTTTTATATGAGTACGCATATGTGGTTTGATATTGAGGGAGACCATTTACTGCTGTTTGTTCTGAATTCTATTTTTCTTAAGAGTTTGTTCTCATAAAAACTATGCTATATCTTTTCCAGGGAGGGAGAAGCACATTAGAGAATGGTCAAGTGTTGCAGGTAAATCTCTTCCTTCAAAAAACGATCAAAAGCTTGTAAGCATCCTATTTGATTCATCTCTAAATTAATTTATCTTCTTCATTTATGTATTGTATTGCCACTATTGTTATCATCTTCTTGTTGTTATTATTCACTGTCAACGTTATTTTTATAATTGTTATTATTGTTGTTGTTGCTATTATTTTCTAAGTTAACTATCTGAGCATCAAAATTCTTAATGTTTCCACTGCCAATCATTATGGAGCACAGAATTTTGTCTTGCTAGGAATAGAAATAGTGACTGCATGTGAGGAGTTATAAAGAGTTGTTAGACTAAAAGCATTGAAAGATCAATTTAATGCATTCATTCAGCATTTAAGGTAGCTTATGCGTTTATAACTTATTTTCATATGTATTATAGCTTTGTCGACAATGGTGTGTTTTTAATTTTTGATACTTACGTACCAAGTATAGTTGATGCACGAAGAGGCGCGCAGGCAAAGGAAGCACAAAGACGTGCTCCTAAGGATAGAATGCTTGAGAAAATCCCTAGGCAGATAGAACACGTACGTAGTTTACTTTGGGAATAACATAGACCAACAAGCTTAGAGTAGATCAACAAGCTTTCTCTAGGTTGTGCAAGATCTTAGAAGAAGCTGGAGGCCTACAAGAGCGATAGGTATGTTAGTATAGAGGGAAAAAAACAGCCATATTCTTAGAATCTTAGCGCAGCACAGCTAGATTAGGGTCATAGCAACCGAGTTCCAGAAATCAGACTGCACAATAAGCATGTGTTTTAGGAGACTCTTTGTGCATTGCTTAGTTTATTAGATAGATTGCTAGTATCACCATGAACTGTAACCGAAGATGGTACTCATTCACGGTGGAGTTGCTTTAAGGTACTACAAGTATTTGGAAGCCTACCTTCCCAAATTATTTCTTATTTTTTTGCTTAACCATTAACCATGTTTATGGGACTGTTTTAGGTAGGGGTGGTCAAATTACCGACCAGTAATCGGTAATACCGATTACCGATCGGTGCCGAGACGAATACCCAAATAAGTTTGGGTAATTTGGATTCGGGATCGGATGCCAAACGCCGATCCCGATTAATTTTAGTTCAGTATCGAATTTTCCCGATCGGTAATCTGTATTATCCGAATACCAAATCTTTTTTTTTGTTATATGCAAAACGATGTCGTTTTAGTGTCATTTTTCGTTTTAATGTCATGTGTACTTTTTTGTTAATTTTTTATATTGTCATTTTTTAAATAAATTAAACAGAAAAATCTGATTGGCTATTCATTAAAATACTGGATTACCGAATCTATTCGGTATTCGGGATTGGGAACGATTTTTCGTTCCTGATCTTAATCGATTCGGTATTCGGTCTCGGGAATATCTATCGGTATTCCCGATTGGCCACCCCTAGGTTTAGGCTGTTTGGGAGCATTGGACTGTATCTACATTGCCCTAACAGTACCTAGGGAGGACCAGACTAGTTTCAGAACTCAAAAAGGGTACCTTACCGTCAATGTGTTAGGGGTATGCGACACTGAGGTCCAATTTGTTTACACCCTCGCTGGCTGGGAAGGATTATCAGCTGATAGTAGGGGGTTGCGAGATGCCTTAGAGAGCATCCTAATGGGTTTCGGGTACTGCACGGTAAGCAACCCTCATTTCGGTATTGTTTCCAAGCCCTAACATAGACACTCACATTATTTATCTTCTGTTACTGGTTTCAGTACCTCTCTGACAGCAGGTACACATAGTGATGGGTTTTGATGCCATATTGCTCGACCTGTTACCACCTACAAGAGTGGGATTTTGGACATAGACGGCCTAGGACCTCCAAAGAGTACTACAACGTGAAGAATGCCCATACCCGGAATGCTGAACGAACATTTGGCATTTTAATGAAAAGATGGGCATTCTCCGAAGCCCTAGTTTCTACCCTGTTGAAACCAAAGTGAACATCATACTCACTTGCACCCTCCTCCACAATTTGATCATGGCTTAAATGCCAAATGTTCCAATCCAGGCGACGTCGAGTACTGAGAGCTATATAATCTTAACAACAAGGAGGCGGAGCAGTTTATTTTACTGTAGAACCCTCAACTGAGTGGACACTTAGGAAAGATCATGTGATTATTTATATGTACAACCTGTGGCGCGTGTTAAGAATGATGTGGAACATTGTCCGCCCCTCATAACATTGATTTTTGCTTTGTTAACATTGTTTGACCTTTAATGCATCGGTTGTTACTTTATTATTAGTGGTTTGTGCTTTATTTATCTTGGTTTATGCGTCATTCAGCTTGAGTTATGCCTAATTCTCTATGGCGCGCTGTGTTGTCATGGCTGATGAACCATATCCAGTTAGCTTGGGTGCAGACATAAGCAAAGGCAAGGACAAGGAAAGGGGAAGGAAAAGGAGATAGAGAAGACCAAGAATAAGTACTGGTGTGAAGCAAAATAGTGGGCACTTATAGAGGCCGCAGAAGAGATTCTTAAACAAGGGTATTAAGGTCGGTAAGCCAGGATCTGAAAGTGCCCGTGCCCAACAGATTCATTTTATGGTAGTGAATCTGTTGAGGATATCCAAGAAGCTATTATCAAGTGAGGAGAACGAACAAGCTTGACGGTTGAATTTATTGGTTTGTTTTATAATTTTGTCGGCTACTTGTTTGGTTTGTTGACTTTGAGAACTAATAATTGAGGCCGAAGCTTCCAATCCTCCTTTCACAATCAAATCAAATACCGATTACAAGATTAATTAACATTGAACCACATCAAATTTATCATTTTCTATAGTGTTTTTTACATCCCCAGGGCCTAGTGCCCATTACAAACCACATTCCTCCAAAAGTTACACTGTAACAGCAATCAATGCGATGGCTGAGCCGTTGAAGACCGACCTGAGTAGGAGGGGAGGGATCCAGACAAGTTGGTCTGGTGGTGATTCAACTCGACACACGGGGCTTGCCTAGTGAGGTCGAGGGTTCGAATCCCACCAGT
>JAOWBN010011292.1:0-10976 GCA_028565015.1 Pinguicula moranensis
GCATTGGGAGCCATCATGCTCCGCGTGCAGAGTATACAACACCAGGAGGAGGGGACTGATTAAAATTTAGAGAAGGTTGTCGTGCTCCTTAGAAAACAATACCTCATTCGAGGTAGTGCATGGGTTAGCTACATCGGGCAGGCTAACACATGCTTCCCTAAGAAAGGCAAACAATACCCCTTCGCGCTCGTGGAATTATGTGAGTTAAATACAAAGGGCATCCTCACATTTCTTAATTCATGCAATCACGCCACTGAGAAGGGTTCCAAGAGAAAGAAGGAGGCCTAAACCAGCAATCAACATGATCATTGGGGATTCTCAGGAGAAATTTTGGCTAAAAAATAAAAAACAAGGGGAACCCGACCAAGCCATGACGTAGATACCTCCCCGAGTCTCCATAGAAATATAGTTAGGAAAAGAAGAAATCTCAGAGGGCCTCCATAGGTACACTCCTATGGTTGTCACGGCTAGAATAGGAAGACTCTAGCTAAGGAGAATCCTGGTCTACCAACGGAGTTCCGCAAACATACTATCATACAACACTTTGAATTGAATAGACTGGGAAAGGACCGTACTGAAACCCATTACCACTTCATTTTTGGGATTCAATGAGGTGGAGGTCAAATCCTTGTGAGTCCTTGAAGTACCCACTGTGTTCGAATGAGGCACAAACATTGCAGTGTAGGTGGTGCACTTTGTGGTGATTCAAAAGTCATTCAGTTATGATGCCATACTCTGTTGGCCTAGGTTACACTAGTTTTGAGCTATTGTCTCCACCTACCACCAGCTCATGAAATTCCCTACTCCGCTTGGTATAGGAAGGTGGAATACCCGGACTAGTGACTTTCCTTGGTTTCCCTCAGAGACACTCTAGGGCATTCCATAGAGGGAGTGGGACGATGGTTGCACAACATTACCTCTCTCTGGCATCCTCGAGAGGAAGCCCCTCCCTAGTCAAGCACATCGCACTTTTCACTATGAAGCCAAAGAATGCCATTTCAAGGAAGATACCCTCACAAGGTTTTGAAGATCAGAGGTTGCAAATAACCAAACACATCGAGGAGGCACAACGTGTAGGATGTCCACTAGTGTAATTACTGTGCCCAAGGAAGGACGGTAGTAGAAAATGTGCATCGACTTCTTAAACTTAAGTAGTTTCATGGCCCGCTACCATCCATCCATTATATCACCGACGCCGCCACTTCTCTTGACATAGCTGAAACCTGCCTGAAGTGTTGTCATTGTTCCCAAGACCTGTACCCCTTAGTATGTTTTCTTTAAATATACTTGCCTTCGTTTTGAAAATGCGTTGAGCAGGAGAAGTCACCGAAGATCATCCTTGTTTGAGGTGCCTCATGGTACAAAAACCTAGGAAGATGTTTCCTCCACAACGCCAATTAACCCATTTGAGTTGCCTCACGACCTGGATAAGGGGAGTCATATAGGTCCTTATCGAGAGAGAGAAAAGGAAAAAGAAAGGAGGAAAGAAAAAACTCTAGACTAGAGTCATCATACTCACTGTACAGTGCATGCAAAACCATAGGAGGGGACTGATTAAAATAATAAGGAGATCGTCGTGCTCCATAGAAAGTAATACCCTTATTCAAGGTAGCTTATGGGTTACCAACACCGGGGAAGCTAACACATGCTCCCTCAAGAAATGCATGCAATACCCTCCCGTGCTCATGGAACTATGCGAGTTTATTACAATGAATAGGGCATTCTCACATTTTCCCGATTTGTACAATAGCCACACCTCATCCCCCATCCCTACCCATACATTACTCATAAAATTATGTAAGTTCAACACTAGGGGGAGCATCCTCACATTTTCCCAAAATCATACGAAAACTCTTTCCATACTCGCATAGTTATGAGAGTTCAAGCACTGGGGAGGAGACCCCACCACGATAATAATGATCATTGTATATGAGTCGTACATACTGCAACCTAACAAAACATCTTCTTAACAAGAGACCTCAATATATGGGAAATACACCAAATCGTTAAGCACAATCCAAAGTTGCATACAAAAAGGATGCACTAAGTTTAGAAATAGACACCAAGTTTACATCACAAATTGACTTGCATTATGTAGCAACGCATCGGCTAAATGGTATAAAAAGCAACAAGCGAGAGAGGGAATTTATACCCCGTACACTAATTCCTCCATCCATCCTCGCACATCACCCTCCAAGGGTTCATACTCTAGGTCAGACACCTCCATCAAATCAGGAGTAGTAAGATCCTCGAAGTTATCATCTCTCTAAAGATCTAAGCACGAACAATTGAAGGAAGCACCATTCCTGGCCAATTGTGAGAAGAGAATTTCCCAATACTTTGTTCCCAAAGCGAAGTTATGCTCATCGGTGCAAACAATCAAACTCCTTGTTCAAATCTAACTTATTACCAATTTAAGTTGAATGCCAGCTGGAACAAAACCCATCGAGGAAGGCACATCGCCTCTCTTCTCGCTTGGACTACCTTTTTCCACTCATGCAGAGGGAGGATGCTCAACAGGATCAAGATTGGAAGTCTATGATTGAGAATGCTTCGGTTCAACTAAAGTACAAACCATTTGGAGATCAGTGAATCATAAGATACTGTGTAGATAATTAGAGGGTGACTTGCTACCAACAAGAGTACGCTAATCTGACCCTAACGTCGACGAAGCAGTAGATCTTTGCAAAAAGGGAATATGTGCATTGAGGCCTTGCGGGTTGAGTTCCAGCTCTGCATGTGCATATTTTGTAAATGTGCATCCACCATAAATAGCACATATTTAAAATGTACATGCCTGGTATGGCACGGAGAAAAAGTATGTCGTACCGTGCTGGATTGCGTACAAATGATGCATAGAACTTTGCATGTTTTTAATTATTTTTTTATTATTTGATAAAACAAAATAATATGATTTAAATGATGATTTTAAAAAAAAATCACAGTCCAGGTCAGTCCACACAGCACACCACGGTTTGTGGACTGAACTTTCAAGCCTAGCACACACACATTTTATTAAATGGATGGATATCACACGCACGCTTTTTTGCAAAACAAAATTGGCTCGCCCATGCGTACAGTTTAGGCACGTTTGTACGTTTTTTTTATGCATGTAATGCCTAACTCGTTTGTACGCGCATGTTTGCCTTTTTCTAGATCTTTGAACCTCCAAAGTCATCGGATGGGTCAAAGACCCAATCCCTTACAGCAAAACCATAGGAGTTGACGTCTTGCTCTCTCCATTGGATTGGCAACTGCATAAAGTTAAAGGTCGTCAGTTCAAATTAGAATACAAGTAGGCATTACATGATCAAATCATTATTAGAGAGCCTGATTATTCGGCAGAACTGGCAACAAGTGTTCTTGGGACAGGATCGCTTCATCGAGGTTTGCCTTCTTCTCAAAAAAGAATTGTCGAAGGTTGTTAAAGAAGTTGACAGATGGCTTTGCCTCCACGGTTCTAACAACGCGTAAGGGACTGAGTTGAAACACTGAAAGAACTCTATCAGAGGGCGAATGAAAATGAAATTCGATTCCCAACCATCAGAAAGGAAAAGAAAAGACTTCATCATGCCCCTACCATCGTGAGGATAAAGGTTCACCAAGAGCCAATCAAGGTAAAAAGGATTGAAGGAAATCGAGAAGAACGTGAAGACAGCTTGGATATCAAGCTCCAAGTCCAAGATTTGGTAAATCACTAGGAAAGCGACAAGGTGAGTACATATGTTGTGCGCAAGCTGGGACCGAGCGGCCAAAGAGTTGTGCCTCAAATATGGTGAAACATCTGCAAGGGACAGGTGATTTGATCCTTAGGAGATAGGATGATGGTTGCTGGCAGTAATCAGTTGTGTACCAGTAGATAGTCAGCCCGAAAAGAAAATGAACACACATGTGGTTTCCTATGGAAGGCAGCTAACGTAGAGACTTTTTGGAGATCTTAAGTAGGCAGAAAACATGGGAAGCTCTTTTAGATTTTGTAAAGGTTTGACACTCACCTAAAGAGAACTAAGTGAATAAATGAATCATAATTCAGCTAAAAAAAAATCCTTATAGGATGGTGCCACCAATCCAAAATCAGGAGGTATGCGATATCTCCTCCGCATAGAGCGTTGCTCTCACCTGGGGGATCAATGAATAGGGGTTGTTCAAGACGACTCATACTCACCATCTCCAACCATGTTTCTTTGCCTAGGACTCAGAGGCAATTAACTAAGCTTTATTGAACACGTAGTAGGCGAAAAGAAGGAACAATGGCGGAACTGGATCGTCGGGGAAGAAACCAAGAGTAAAAATAAAGGAAAGAGAATACAAGGAAAATGAACCGCAAAAAGCATCGATAGCACATGTAAGAAAAAGTCAAAAGCGGGAAAATTCCATAAAAATCGAGGGTTATATAACTCATTAACTTTGTGGATTCATGAAGTATGCTAGAAAAAGACTAGTAAAAAGCCCAACAAATGCCGAGCCCATTATTGTCGGGGGGATGAAATTAACCAAGTATGCAGGCTACCCAAAGGCTAGCCACGACTTGAGGAATCTACCTCAAGCCCACACACAGAGGATGGAGGAGGCACGACCTTGTATTGGCCATGAGTTGCCTCGATATGAGCACATGCATTCCCCCGACAGGGACTTGACGGCCATCACCTCGAGAGTTATGCTCGATTGATTAGAAACTTAAAGACTACCTTTTCTCCATGATGATCGTTTTAAGCTTATTTCATGCACAATTCACATCAAGGGACCCCTAAAACACAAATATAGAAAGAAAGAAAAAAAGTAAAATGAACACAAGAAAACACATGGAATCAAACAAAAGTAAGCTAAAGCATGCATGATTAGCTGGTGCAAAATCAACTCATCACCTCGAACTTCCATATTATGGTTACAATCACAATGGGTGCGTATTTCGGGAGACCACCTGGGATTTCTTCCTTCCCAAAGCCGATTTCCTTTATATACTAGGGGAGGGTCGTATTGAGTCTATACTTACAATTTCTCCGTCGGTCACTCTATTTTGGGTCCTCATGGAGACTTTGCCCACAAATCCCCAGTTAACATGGTAATGGCTGGTGGGGAATGGTTCTCTAACTCTTGATTGGGCATTTGCTTCCATTTGTGGATACGACGTCTTCATTCTTTCAGGTCCCCATATAAGCAACGAGCCCTGGTATGTTGTTAAATTTGGCATCCAAGTGGTTCATGAAACAAGCCAATGATTCTTTATTCTGCTGGGTGAATTCCAACAAGTGCAAGATTCAAAGCTTTCCCTCCTCCAGATTTTTTCATATTGAAGCGAAGCGCAATTTTTTTGCAGTCCATGAACCGGATGGCTCTTCATCACTTGCAACACCTTTTCAAGTTTTATTTGGGATATCCTCAAGGTTTTTTTTGTATGGCTGGTAAAGGATACGGGGGACCTCGGCTTGCTCTAGCTCGATTGGCTCTGCCATATTAGGTAAGGATAACTCGTGATTGCTTGTGCTTCCTTCAAAGTCTCTTCCCTTGATGAAACGTTCCAAAGAGGATTCCTCACTTTGTTCTGTTGTGGAGACATGGTTAATCTCGTGTTTGGATGTTTCTAACATCTTAAATGTTGCAACTGTAAAGTTTCTTAGTGGGTATAAGAAACTTTTCCACAAACAGCGCTAACCAAGAAATAGTATGAGGTGATGAATTAGTAGAATGTAGAGTATTTCTCAATCCCTTAATTTCACCATACAATTACTAGAGTGAAGAAATACACAAATGGATAGCGTACTCTTCTTTTATTCTTCAGAATTTGGATCCCCTTCACAATGGCCGAACAGGCCTATTTATAGAAATTTTACAGGATATTTTGATATTTTTCTATTCGAGTGCAAGTTGGTCATGTTACCTCTATTGTTGGCGGTGGACATTATTTCCGTTATCTTTTATTCTGGCATTGTGGCGGTGGCTCTGCTGTAGTCGCTTTTTGTCGGTGGCTTGTTATCAATTTAGTCTCTTGGTCAGGAGGATGCATTTGGTGAGCCTCAAAAGTGTTAGAATGTATTCTAGATGATTTATTTGAAGTGGTTTGAGGGTGAATCGGGGTTGATCCTTCAAAGTAGCTATCTCCTTGAGGCAATTTTTTGTACTTTGACAATTTATTGAGATATTCAAAGGAGGCTTTTATCCTTTCTGGGTCGAGTTTTATCAGGCTTTTTTGACCCACATCACTACATAGATTGGTCTGTTCATAAGTGGACAAGTATTGTGTGCGAATAAGATTATAGACATGCCAAAGAGGTCACACTCTAGTTTAAGCCTATTCAAAGTGGATTTTAGAAAGGCGTTTGATTCAGTTCAATGGGAGTACTTCATGTCTATTATGGATATCATGGTTTTTGATGCAAAGTGGATTAAGTGGATAAATAGATGTGTATCCTCAGCCTGTGTTGTTGTTTAAGTGAATGGATCCTCTACTGACTTCTTCAAGCAGTAAAGAGGCTGGGGTAAGGAGATATCCTAGCTCCTTCCCTTTTTTTAATTGTTGTCGAAGGCCTAAACATATTATTGTAAAGAGCTAAGGCCCTAAGTTTAGTACAAGGCTTTCAAATGGGGTTAACACAACATCTCAATCCTACAGTATGCATATGATACTCTGCTACTTAGGAATGGAAGCAATGCAGATTTGATGACAATAAAGGTTGTCCTATGCAACCTAGACCTTATGTCTGGTCAGACAGTCAACTTCTACAATAACATATTGATGGGTTAAACATCTCTGATAAGCTACTTCAACAACAAAGTACTTTAATATTGTGGAGCCAGTTATTAATACTGTCAAGAAGAGGTTGACAAGGTTAGAGAATAGACACTTGTCTTTTGGAGGACGAATTGTCATAATTAAGTGATATAATCCACCTTCCAATGTACTATATATTTCACTATACTAAGCGCCAACAAAGGTGATAGATGACTTGACAAGTTTGATGGGGATGTTCCTTTGGGAAGGAGCATTGCGAGGGCCAATAAAGATTTGTTGGGTGGCATGGACACATATAACTCAAACAAAAGAATGTGGGAGTTTAGGTAATCTTGATCTCAAAGCCTTCAATGAAGTCCTACTAAATAAGCTAGGATGAAAGCTCGTGAACCAAGATGAAGGCTGTTGGAGAGTGGTTCTGAATCATAAGTATGGCTCGTTTTACATAGTTTTGTTGTATAAAAACAACTCACAGAGGCACGCAAAATATATTTGGTGGAGGCAGCCGATGCTCTTATTCTGAATGGCAGAATGGTATTGGTTTAGTATCACTAAAGAGTTAGGTAATGGTAGCACCACACTATTTTGGGAAGAGAGATAAGATGGGTAGGGCATTATAGATTATGTGAGGTCTATGATAGATGATTATACTCAGCAACTAATAGGTTCACTACAATTAGTGCCAAGTTGATCTTATTTGAAATGGATCCAATTACGGGATTGGCAAAGGCCCTTATTTCTCTATAAAGAGGTGAAATTCAGGCGATTGCAAGCAAAAATTAAAGAATATTACCTAACTGACAGACAAGATATGTGAATCTAGAGGCGAGAAACAACATACACACACACACACACATATATATATATATATATGGTTAGCTCAGCTTATCTTCAGATCCAACAATTTGCGAGAAACAACACATACTTGGAAGAAGAGTCAACAACACACCTACTTGCTAATTGTCCATGGACAAAACGATATTTGACGGCGACTTTACGGTTGGTTATTAGTGGTGGCCAACTTGCATCACTCACCCTCATTCAACTATGAGATACATCTAGAGCTACTGAGAACACCACAACATTGCACAACTTGGAACTTGCTATGGCTCACAATAAGCTTACACGTCTATTTGGCATGAAATCAAGATTCAAGCCAATTTCAATGGAGTCTTTACCTCCCCGACTGATGGCTATTTTTCACAGTGTCATAGCTGGAAAATTAGCTCAAATTATTCCTGAATCCAAACATGCAAACTAATGAGCAGCTAGCAGCAAGTACAGGGTCAAATCCACAGAGAAAGGGGTGCTTCCCATTGTAGCACTGGTTTTGTTGCTGTCTTAATTCAAATTTAAAGGGGGGTTCGGTTGCAAATAAATACCAAAAGTGCTATAAAATATCACAAATGAAATCTAGAAGAAATTATAGGAAGAAAACAAGCTTCTGCTGACCCTTAATCCATGAGAACACGCCATTAAACAAATTGGATCCTAGATGTTGTCTACTATTTTTAATGGTACTTAATGTGTGGTTTTTAAGCCAATGCTCCTCTTCTTGCTGTCTTAACTCCTTAACCAGGTAGTTAATACATTCACTCTATAATCAGAGCCACATTAAGATCAATGAAACCTCATTATGTGTGTGATTCTAAGATTTCTAACCGAATCCCTTCCTCTACACATGATTTTCTTGTTGCTTATTCAAAGAAATAGACTAACCGTCTTCTTTGTTTGGAGAAGTTGTTATCAGTTAAGGCTTAAACAAACTAACCGCACATCTAAGTACCTACTAGCTGTTGGTTCAGTCTTTATTAATTTAGATGGCCAATCTAAAACAACAAAAATAGAAACATGCACAAGTATATCAACAAACTTAAAATCAATACCAATATCTTGTCTTTTTGGACCTACAGCTCACCAATTCATTTAGGCAATCTCAGGATATACAGATCAGTAGAAGAATGATGGGTTTAGCTGAACATAATTGGAAGCAATAGCCAAGTTCCAGCAGACAGAATCATGGTGAGACAATCTGCTCTACCTTGATGCAAATTTTCTGCACTTTTTATTTCTGATGTTTTTGAAAGAAAAGTACAATATTTTTCTGGCCCTCTCTCGACCTCTCTTCTACCCTTTCACCCCTCTACTTTATACACATAAAACTGCTCAAAATAGATAAGATAAGAAGGGTAACAAATCCCTTGAAAGTAGCGATTCCCTGGACAACAGATTTTCTTGAACGTGGCATATAGGTCTCTGTCTGTAAGTTGTATAGCAACACGTGCAAAGAAACACCTGAAGACTTATAGAGAAAATTGTGATCTTCAACAAAACAATAAAACTGTCAAAACAGAATTTTTCTGCTCTGCAGGCTGGTCGAGTTCATCACTTCCCAATCTTTTTATGATCTTCTGGTCTGTTGAAATCCATGTATCAGAGCTTCAGTGTGTTCTTGAGTTGCATGTGAACATTCGGCTTCAGGTAGATCATGCTAAATAACTTTGATGTACATCTGCTAATTCCTGGAAAATGCTTCATGATCAGCCTAGTTTTGCTTCTATACTTCCTTTTTTTTTTTTTGCAAACTGAACTTTCTGCCTTCTTGTTTGCAGCTTCTAGCTTTTTGTCATTTAGATTCAGATGATCGTTTCTTGGATGATAATGGACATGAACTTGAGCAACAGTAGAATGAAATCAGCAAGATCCGCAGGATTTTTGACTTTTGAAACACCTTCGAGTAGAAGCACTAGAATGAGCAATCTTTTGAGGTTGCACTTGATCTCCTTCATGAGATTCCTTATAATATGATTGTACCAGCATTAAATAGTATATAATGTGGTATTTTTAGCTGAATCCACGGATCACACCAGGTTGCAAAGATGAAGGCTTAAATACTCCAAATTGTTAGAAGAATAGCAGCAATTCCTGCATTGTTGTTATGAGCATAAATGTTGCTATCACCGACGGAAGTCGTCTGCGCAATCAAGAATAAAATTTTGTTTCTTGTACAAGCGCGCAGTCAAATGAGTCTCAACGCATCTTTGCCAGACTGAGAGAAACCCCCAAGTAAATGTGTTGACTTTAAATTCTTAAGAGGCACGTGAGACATAGTTGTATTTAGATAAATAATTTATAAATAAAAATTTTGTTTTCGAAAATAAAAGTATGTAAATAAGTTGTAACATTTTGGCACTTGTGCATTTAAAAGAATGAAAGTAGTGTACCGATTAAAAATGAAGGATTCTTTTTGGGTAGGTAAAGGAAAATGAATTCATAGTTTGGTTAGCCAGCATATCACAATGGAATCAAAACTTTCAAGAATATGCCAAACTTTTAGGCAATACGAAAAGAATGAACTTCCGATTTTGGATAGCCTGGCCCATTTTTGGCTAGTTTGCGGGCTGAAAAATGTTGTCTAGCTTGTTGTTTAGCCTAAACAGGCCATGCTAACCCAAACCATCTACAAATGGTCCAAGCTAGTCTAGTATGTTTACAAAATTATCTCGCCCTGGCCCGCCTATAAGTTTTTATTTTTTATTTTTTACTAAACGGGAAAGTCAAGCAAACTGTCAAGCTCAAAAAAATGAATAAGCCCAGCCCATCAATTTAAAAATGGGTTGGTCAAGCTCGTTACCCAATTTTAAATGATCAGATTGAGCATGAATCATATAACCCCACACTGAGAAAATTTGGGATAGCGTAATCTTGGATGAGGAATTTGTTAAGTATCATCACCCAAAGTGCAAACAAAAGAGAGCGAATATCCACATATGCAAAGGAAAATTGGACTTCTTACCTTATGACCCCAACCCGAGCTTAGACATGGGCAGTTCGATTGCCGGTTATCGAATCGTCAATTTTTTGCTAGTTGCCGGTTTTAAAAATAAAAATCTTAACCTTAACATTGAATATTCAATTTTGCCAAGTCCGTTTTCCTCCGTTTGGCGGTTCAGTTGCCGAAAACCTACAGTTCGATTGACACTTTTGGTTCATGCCGATTTCGAACGGTTTCATTATTGTTCCAATTCAAATTTCATACGTAACCGAGTTCAAATTTCATACGTAACCGAGTTTTTTGGACTTTTTTAAAAGAAAATTTTGCTTCTTTCATTTTTTTTAGAAAATATTATTTTTTTATATTTGTCATATAAATTTATAAATCTATATACATATATATTAAGTTCCATAAACGAATAAACTTATAATAATAAACATATTAATATACAAATATTATTTATATATAAGT
>JAOWBN010011303.1:0-10975 GCA_028565015.1 Pinguicula moranensis
TAGCGGAGAAAAAACAAATTCAAGGGGGCAATTTTTTTTATGGGATCCAAAAAAATTTTGAGGTAGGGAAATAAAAACATTATTAAAAAAATATATTTAAAAACCAACCAAAAAAATATTTACATATTTTGATCCTATTTCTCGATAACATAATTAGAATTAACGGCTATATATAATTCTCGTTCAATATAAATAATCATCAAATTTGAAAGATATTTTTTTTTATTGCAAAAAATACTTTTTACATGCTTCATAGCTGAAAATGTACAGTTTATTATTGTAATAATAACAAAAAGTGTCCAGACAAAGGCGAATCAATTATTTTTTTGCCCAAGCTAAGCATATTTAGATTTAGCCAAATGTAAAATGCCAAACACATTAATTTTTTTGGGCTCAAGATAAACATATTTAAATTTAACTCAGACACATTAATTTTTTTTTTTTTTATCTAAGCTATGCAAATTTATTTATAGCCAAAAATTTAGGGCGGGCCAGACCCCCTAAATCCGCCCCTCAATTCAATTAAATGGTGAATCTACCCACAAATCTTAGGAGCACAAAAACAAATTGGGCATAAAAAAAATTGAGGGACCAAGAACGTATCTTGGTATCTATTTAGTATAATACATAAGGTGGATTCTACACTTATTCATAACATACCTACATCTAATTTATTACAAAACGCAAAACAACATTTTGTTTTTGTTATAAGGTCTATGTTATTTTATAAAATTAAAATTACAAAAATGTATTCAGTTAATTTTGTTTCACGAATCAGTATAAAGTCAATGCATTTATTTCTGGACTCCCGAGAATTGAGATCCAGATCCAGTCGGTTTTCACACAGGAAGGAAGAGAATCTGGTCTATTCACCATGCACGGATGACGCAATAATTAATTTTTAATGAAAATGAATTACACTTGGTCCGTATGACGCCGTTTCACTTTACACGGATTCTCCGCATCCGTTGAGTCGTTCTAACGATGCTTCAATTCGCCCTCCCTTTCCGTTTCCTCTCTTCTCCCGGCATATATATTAATCGAAACAGAAATCATAACCCTAACCACTGTTCTGAGAAATCATCTCTCTCGTCTCGGCAATGGAGTACCGTCCTCTGAATCTCACTGTCATCTCTGCCGATGGGCTCAAGGACGTCAAACTCTTCTCAAAGATGGATCTTTATGCAGAGGTGTGGATCGCAGGGGTTCCGCAATCAAAGAAGAAGACTTTCATCGACAAGGATTGCGGAAAAAATCCAAAATGGAATTTCAAGATGGAATTCATACTGGACGAGCCCTATCTCACGAAGCCCGGTCATTCGCTCATATTTATGATCAAGGACGAGAGCACATTTGGAAGCGACAAGGAGGTCGGATCGGTAAACGTACCCATCCACGATCTGTTCCGTCCAGAGAAAGCCAACGAGGAGCGAGTCGTGGAGTACCAGGTACAGACACCCTCCGGGAAACAGAAGGGATCCCTCAAGTTCTCATACAAATTTGGGGAGAAATTCACGCAGCAGGCGCAGGTCGAGGCAAACCGACATGCTGATGAGCCGATGACGGCGTACCCGCCGACCGGGCACCCACCGGCCGCATACCCACCGGCATCTTACCCACCAGCCGCTTACCCTGCTGCTGGCGGTTATGCCGCGCCTCCTCCGAGTATGGGTTACGCTCCTCCGCAATATGCTCATCCTGCTGCTGCAGGGTATTCGGGTTATCCTCAGGCGAGCGGGTACGGGTACCAAGCTCCACCTCCTCCGGGTTACGGGTATCCTCCGGCAGGGTACGCGCCGTATGCTCAGCCGCAGCAGCCTAAAAAGAACAAGATGGGTGGTGGTATGGGTGGTCTTGGAATGGGTTTGGGGGCTGGATTGCTTGGGGGATTGCTGGTTGGAGAAATTGCGTCGGATATTGGGGACTCTGCTTCCTATGCTGATGGATATGGGGATGCCATGGATGATATGGGTGATTTTTAGAGTCATTAGAACTCCGATCAGTGATCCTGTTTCTTCCTTCATCTGGCTTTAGGAATTTCATAAAAATATAACCATATGTTGTTATTTTACTTCTATCCCTTTTCTGTATATATGAGATTCCTATAATAAGAGCAATGCCAAACATTTTGTTCTGGGGATGAGTATTGCAGTTAAGCCCTTAGTTTCTCTACTCATTTTCACGCTTCGAGTTCAGCAATTTCTTACGTTCCGGTTAATTCGTTGAAAAGATAGTTTTTGGTGGCATATTGAATTATTTCTCAGTTAAACACGCGGATAGCGAATTTTTGTCCTTATAAAGGTTTACAGCAGGATGTCAATGTCACATAAATTGGGGGAAAAATATCTACCCATTGTGTGAACCAAACACAACTTTGATTTCGTTAAGCTGAAGGACCATCCTTGGTAACTGGAAACTAGGAAGACGATGGAAATGGGAACTATTTATCTATGCAGTTATAACGCGAGCAGAGCCTTGCCATTTTTATGCTTCATTTCACCTGAGAAGAAAAGCGGCAACAGTCTTCTCACCAACGCCGCCCAAACCGACGGCAGTTGCGCATCCATTTCTGCTGCTCAATTCGGATACTCGGTCTTTTCTTCATCACCTTCTTCGCTCAGAGCGCGCTGCAGTTCTGCGAATGGGAGTACTGGCTATTCAGGTGATAAACCGGGAACCCATTCATGGGCCTATGAAGTTCTGGGACTTGAACCTCATTGCTCATCTTCACAACTCAAAGCTGCATTTCGTTCTAAAGTAATATACTCGATAACCTTGGGTATTTCCTTCTCCTTTGATTCTTTTGAGTTTTGAGTTATCGACTTTTATGGTTTCTTCATAACATAGAAATTGTTTCCGCTTTTTATGCTGACCTCTTTTCTTCTTATTTCTTGTTTGTGCCTTTCTCCCTTTTTACATTTGGACAATTTTCTGCTGTGTTGGATAACAGGTGAAACAATTTCATCCCGATTTGATCAGAGATGGGAAGCAATCCGATATAGAAATTCGGCAAGTGATTCAAGCGTATGAGGTGTTTGTTCATTGATCAATTTGATTTTTGAATCATCTGATCATATAAGTTAAAAAGTTTTCTCGACAGATCAGGATTATTTTATGAGTTTCCGTCTTATTTGTTTCCGAAGAACTTCTGGTAATGACAAAAGTTGTTTTTTTACTCAATTTTGTACTCGGCGTGCCGTGCTGCTTTTTGTTGTTCTACATTGTCATGGTTTGTAGAAAACGTATTCAGGAGCCTGTTTTCTCTCCATTGTCTGAATCTTTGACTGAATAAAACCATGTATTCGGTACTCCTGAAAAGGGGATTCTGACAAGCAACGCCTATGCTCGCTCTATTTGACAGATATTGTCCAACTCCAGCAAATCAGATATTATTGAGAGGTAATGCAAACAGTTGATGCTTCTCCATGTTTTGCATTACTCGAAGGCACATGATATTCATCACATAATTGCATTAGAAATGCTATCATGAATAATTTCGCCGCCTACAAGGTCCGGCTAGTACAGTTTTGAGCAAATATTATTGAAGAAGGTGATCATCAGGCTACATAAGTTTCTCATGGACTGTGAATGAGATTCGAGTGCATGCATCCGTCAGCCCTCTTCCAGTACCATATAGCAAGTAACTGTATTCTTCCGTTTTGTAGGGAATGCATGGATCCATTTGACGAACCCGAATGCGAGGCATTTGATCTGTTTGTGAACGAGGTTCTTTGCATTGGACCAAGTATCCCATTTTTTCTCATGCTATCTGATTTCTAGTAGTCGCTTTCTGTACTTATGCAATCTGTGAGCATATATATTCCTTTCCTATTCCAACGCAAACCCTTTTTGCAGGGTGTCCCTATTCCTGCGTGAACATGGCACCTTATGCTTTTCAGTTTTCTTCCATAACTGGGACGGCACATGCAACTTCTCAAGGTTCGACCTTTGTTTTCTTGACGACTGTCAACACTGGAGCTCAACCAGATGTCTTTGTTCAATGGTATATTGTAGGTCATTCGGAAGACTACAGAGTTGAAGCGGCCGTGGGTCGATGCCCAAGAAGTTGCATTCATTATGTGACACCATCGCAGAGAATCATTCTAGAGGAGCTTCTGCAGAGGTATCCAATCAATATCCTTCTTGGAATCTCTTCTTCATTGGTTTCTGTTTTGACTCCTCTTGTTCTTCCGGCAGCTTTCTTTGTATGCCGTATGACACTTCAGCGGAGGCTGATTTGCTGTATTCTCTGCTTGTCAAGGCGAAGTACGAGAATAATCGATATCAGAATCCAGACAAAGATGCAAAGGTCTCAAGCAACAACAGCAAGCGTGTGGATTGGTTGTAATGTAAATGTTCAACAAACACGTACAACTTGGAAAGAGTTGATGTTTGTTTTTCCAATTTTCCCAAGTATAGAACAGAACATGGAAAAGCCGCGATCTTTCATTTTGTTGAGAACAAATGTCCAAGATTAATTGTGTATGGTGAATTTGATGGGTATATATATAGGAACACCACATTACTTGGTATATAGCCTTTTGGGGGTAAAAAACCAATAGTGGTGCGGTGAGCGTGGACGTGGAAGTTTCGGCCCATAACGAGAAATATTCTTCGATGGTTATGTGCGCGCGTGCAGGTGATCCTTTGTTTATAGGGGAGGAATTCCCGGTTTAAGGTTCCTTAATGGTTTGTTTATAGGGGATAAATTCCCGATTTAAGGTTCCTGAATACACCATATTTAGGGAAGGAATCCCCGATTCATGTATAGGGAGAGAATCTCCGATTTAAGGTCCCTAAATATGGATTGTTCTAGGGAAGGAATTCCCGATTTCTGATTTGAGGGGCATCCTCGATTTCCGGTTTAAGGTTCCTGAATGGACCATGTTTAAGGAAGGAATCCCCGATTCATGTATAGGGAGGGAATCTCCGATTTAAGGTCCCTAAATGGACTGTTCTATGGGACGAATTCCCGATTTCTGACTTGAGGGGCATCCTCGATTTCTGGTTTGAGGGGGCATCGATCATTGATTGTGGATGGAGAATTTGATGGATTTAAATATAGGGACACCACATTACTTGGTATGCGGCCTTTTGGGTGTAAAAACTCGCAAAATCGTGAGGGCTCCGGCCCAAAGCGGACAATATCATACCAAATGTGTGGTGTCGGGTGGGGTCCGGACCAAAATTAAATCCTAACACATTCCTTACTATAAGTAACAAGGGACCAAAAATTAAATCCTAACACATTCCTTACTATAAGTAACAATATCTTCCTAATTACAAATGTGTTTATTGTAAATGGAGCTGAAAGAGTCATTATTGACAATTCTTTTAACTTTATACTAATAATGGACTAGAGTTAAATGACTGTATTAAATCACAGTACTTCTATTTAGTGAAGTTGCTGGAACACCAAAAATTAAATCCTAACACATTCATTACAATAAGTAACAATATCTTCCTAATTACAAATGTGTCCATTGCAAATGGAGCTAAAAAAGTCATCATTAACTTTGTGTTAATAATGGACTAGAGCAAAATGACTCTATTAAATTCTAGTGCTTCTATTTAGTGAAGTTGCTGGAACTCAATACATTAAATGATGTAATGCATACTGGGTCGCAACGGAAACGGTCTCTTTGTATGATTATAAGGGTAAGGCTGCATACATCTGATACCCAGACCCCAACTTCTTTTGGAATATGCCGGGTACGTTGTGGATGGGGGGTGTTCATTCGGAATCCCGAACTCGAAATTCGGAAATTATTCGGAAATTTCAAAAATTACGATCTGATTAAAAATTAAAAAATTTTGATCCGATCCAAGATTATTTTCGGAATTCGGAAATCAAAATTCGGAATTTGGAAATTACCCTTAATTCGGAATTCGGAATTCCGAATGCACACCCCTGTGGATTGTGCAGAATCATACCGGAAAAGAGTGTAGAACAAGCTCTCTTCAAGCATGCCGCTTTCGGGGTCAAATTTCAAAGGGAAATGGGACGAGAGCGAGCGAAAAAGAATGCAACACGAGGACTTCCCAAGTTATCATCCATCCCAGTAATACTCTGGCGCACAAAGCACGCTTAACTTCAGATGGGATCCGGTGAATTACTGTTCAGAATTAGTGTTCAAAATTTATTGAGGTGTTGTGATTTTGTTCTGGATTAAATGAACCATATGAGTGTAAATATTCTGGGGTGTTGTGATTGTGGATCGACCATGTTTATCTTTGTCATGTTTCCCAGAATATTTACACCCCAGAATATGAGTGTAAATATTCTGGGGTGTTGTGATTGTGGTTCTCCACTTCGCCGCCGCCATTGTCGTTGTCGTCGTGTTCCTCTTTTCTGTCCGTCTTCGCCATGTTCGACAATGGAAGAACTTTTCCCAGGGTTTTGAATCAGAAAATCTTTATTAAATTGATACAGTAAATGTAAATGGTCCAAAATCCGTTTGGGATGACTGTTTGGCCCAATCATCACTTGTGGGCTTTATAACACAGCTCAGCCCAAAAGGATTGCACTCGTAAAATATTTTTTGTAGTCCATAAACTTGTATCCCACCAGCCCAATCCTAGAATTAATTAAATGACTTTATATTTTAATTGAAAACTATGCAAATGACTTTCCTATCCAAAAACCAATAAATTTACTTACAATATTTCAAATTTGGAAATGAAGGGTTCTTGTGAGCAAATTCAAATTCAAGGTCATCTTACCAAGTGAAATGAAGTTCTTTCTCATGGTCTAATAGGATAATAAACTAACTTTGAAGGACGTTTGATTGAGCTGAATGCTCTCAGACCAAAGACTGATATAGAAATTTATTTTAGGAGGCCTCAAAAAACATTTTAGGGGCGCCAAAAAATTTTTAAGGGGATAAATAAAAAATATTTAAGAGGTGACAAAATAATTTACATGCTCCAAAGTAATGAAAAAATAATAATATATCTAATCAAAAAATAAAAATATCTACATATTTCGCTCACGATAACCATTCTTGCCATCAGATTCATCAATAACAAAATTAAAATCAACTGTTATATATAATTCTCGTTTAATGTTAAGTAATATCGAATTTGAAATATATTTATTTTTTATTTTATTTTTGTAGGACTCGAATGGGCCTAGGCTAGAGTTTGGCAAAATAAATCGGGAACCGCACCTGTGGTCCGACGGTCTGGAGGGCCGGTGGGCCAATCCAGGTTCTAGATTTTAAACAACGGGGATCGACGGTCATAAAACCCGGCCAAAACCGTAAAAAAAAAAACGATGGTCCAACCGCCAGAAAAATGGTCAAAAACATTTTAAAAAAATTGAAATAAAAAGTCGTTAACGTCAGTTGGACCGGACTAGATCGACTGTTGAACCATACCTGATCAGCAATCAGATTATTTGTTAAAAAAATAGATGTCTGGGGCCTGGGTTGTGCAGCACATGTTATCTTCACTTTGTTTTTGGACTCTGGATCTGTTTAGAAGCAACTCACGATATCCATGAGATTTCAGGCTTTATTCACTCTTGGTTTGATTTGTAAAGAGCATTTATATTTTTTTCCTCTTTGGAGGCGTTTTGTTTGCCCTGAGAGATAAGAAGAAAAATCTTGTTCAAATTGTTGGGAACAGTTTTCAAGGGTAAAAGTGTAATTATGGGATGAATGGGTTAAGTTTATGCCCCATCTAAATTATTTTGTCAGTTAACTCACCCCGAGCGGTCTGATTGAGGTTTAGCCTAGGGTAAAGGTAGGTAAATTGGCGGGCCGAGTAAAAGGGGGTTAAATGGGGGCAGTTAACCGACCCTGGGCAGTCCAATTGTGGTTTAACCTGGTAGAGGTTGACAGCGCGAGTTGTCCCAGCGGTAGACCTTGCAACCTCCTGGCATGCCAAGAGGTGTAGGGTTCGAGACCCGCTGGGCTCCAACTCTGCGAGGTCATCCCTGGGATTAGTCGGGTATGGGTCGGGTTGGCAACGTTCCACCCTGCCGCCACGATTCGCCCGGATACCTAAGTAGGGTCCGTGACGTTAACTAGCGTTGTTAAACTTACCCAAAAAAAAACCTGGTAGAGGTAGGCAAACTGATGGGCCAAACTGGAAAATCCAGCCCGGCATGCCCGTTTATAAAAAATGGATGGTGCATACACAATTTGTTTTGTAAAATGGGTTGCGGCGGCTAGGACCGAGTTTGTGCGACCCGCCCATTTGGCCCATTGCATGCCAAAAAATGGGTGGCGCCATTTAGCCTGGCACGCCATAAAACAGGTAGCACTATTTAGTCTGTTTGTTGTTGACCTACAATATTCATTCCTAAGTTGAATCAACTATCCACAATCCACAGTGTTCATAGATAAAACCTCGCCATTTCCAAGATATAAAACAAGGGAAAGATGGCACTAAAGTTTCCCACTTGAAACCAGATAATATTTAGACACAAGAACATTATTGTAACTACATACTATAATGGGTGGCTGAGCTTAAATACAACAAAACAAGGATGAAGGAACCTAAGACAATCTGGCATGAAAATAAGCAACCAAGTCTCAAATGTGAGTCCAACCAAATTTCTGATATATTATTAATGAAAGGAGAAGCTTTTGTCTTATCTCTTGGTTACGCTTCAATCTGTCGGCACTCAACAGCAAAATACCTCCTTGACGCAGAGGAGATTATCAAAGGGTACATCCTTAATGAAAACGAAGTTGTTGTATCCTTCTGCTTCATCATCGTCATTTGACATTGGTGCAATGATTGTCCCTGCAAGTCAATGAAAAGTAAGTTACATACATAAGTTACGGATTAATAATTATGGAAAAGCAGGAGGAGCACGAGGGTTGTCTTCTTCATCGAAGTCAACAAGAAAATAATCTTCAAGCGAACCCAAACTTTCAATTCTTCCATCTTGGAACTCCCAATTCTTAATCAAGGTCAACATCTCTACTATCTCAAGGGTCAACCAAGCCTTTCTTTCTTCCCCAATCCTCCCAACCATGTTGAAGGAAGATTCTGATGAGACAGTGGAAACCAGAATGCTACAGACATCATTTGCCAACTATGAAAGAACTGGGTATTTGGTCTTGTGTCTTTCTCACAATTGTAACAGGTTCAAGTGCTGTCTATCACTATTATCATAAACTTCAAAATTTGTATGGAGATAGTCTTTCAACTCAAAGTACTGACCATCATCACCCGTAGCCATATGTGAACTCAATGATTGGCCAAAGCTACCAAACAAGTTCCAAGCCAATACTTTCTTTCTGCTGGGTATTGGTGGTTGAACCCTCAAACTTTCAAACTTGGTCTCATACTTGTTATACATTTCAAACAAACATGTGACATTCTTGACAGCGTTACTATCATCTAATATTCTCATCCAACTTTGAATTTTAGAAATTACTCCTTCAAAAATTGTCATCTTTGCTCGAGAATCCAAGATAAAAGCCAAAGAATACAACAAAATAGAGGTAGCCAAATAGTCCAAATACTTACTCTTCATCGCTTGCACGGCACCTCCAATTTGCATATCATCCTTATTTTCACAAAGATTATACGCCATAATTAGAAGTTGATGCAAGATTGGAGTAGATGTAGGGAAATAACTTTCGGACATAGCATTTCTAGCCTCATAGAAGACCTCAATAAATTTGACAATCTTCCCAGCGACTTCCCAACCAATGAAAGTCATGATCACTGGGGGATGAGAGGAAGCATGCGTCTGTGCACTCATCCAATATTGTGAAAGAGGATACTTGTATTCGGATGTTATCTTCAACATCATGTAGGTCGAGTTCCATCTTCCTAGCATGTCTGCATCCAAATTTGGTAACTTTGATGAGCCAATTATAGAAAGATGACTA
Source organism: Pinguicula moranensis (assembly GCA_028565015.1). NCBI lineage: Eukaryota > Viridiplantae > Streptophyta > Magnoliopsida > Lamiales > Lentibulariaceae > Pinguicula > Pinguicula moranensis. Next base: position 9,855 of record JAOWBN010011303.1, read on the forward strand.
TTTCTTTATGAGCTGGAGTTGTTTTACCAAGTGATCTGTTAAATTGATTGTTTTCGCGTTTAGCTACCCTTGAAGAGGAGGCAATGGCAATTTTGGCCTTATTCTTATCATTCGCAAAACTTGCCATTGAGGCATTTGGTATTCTGAATCATGATACTGAACAATAGGAAATTTGTACTAACCATTCACGTACGCGTAAGCGCAAGCGTGATAGGAGTGCACCTCCTAAGTACATTATTCTTGACAAAATATCGGAGAGATTGGTTTTTCTTGAACGTATCACTCAAGACTCAAACAGAGAATGTTTTAAGAACTTGATGATGTACAGTCAAGCTTTTAATGAGCTTTGCAGGGTACTGAGAGATGATTGTGGGTTAAAAGACGATCAATACGTATCCATCGTTGAAAAGGTTGTTATATTTCTACGCACCCTTGCCCACCATCAAAAAATAGGATCTTGCAGTTAGATTTCCAGTGGAGTTGTCAAACCATCAGCAAGTCATTTCACCAGGTGCTTCGTGTTGTTCTAAAACTTCGTAGTCGACTACTAGTACAACCTCAACCAGTAGATGGAAGAACCACTGATAGGCACTGGAAGTGCTTCGAGGTAATTTTTGTTTTACCATTTCCTCTGATATGTACCTTATGTTTTCTGTTGCTATATATGACGTCACTAGAATTATGTAGGGATGCGTGTGGGGACTTGATGGCACATATATCCCCCTGCATGTTCCTACAGTTGACATGCCAAAGTACCGGACGCACAAGGGTCACATAGTATCCAATGTCCTCGGTGTATGCGATACTAGAGGTTTTTTATGTACATGTTGGTTGGATGGAAGAGTTCAGTAGCGGATAGTCGAGTTCTACGCGATGCAATCACGTGTAGTAATGGACTAAAGGTCCAGAATGGTAAGGCTTCCACGATAGTATGAATAGTTGTATATGTTTTCATAGTTTTCCCTTAACATGATAGTATGAATATGTGCAGGTACATACTTTCTCTGAGATAGTGGATACATGAATGGTCTGGGATTCCTGACGCCATATAGACAAACGCGGTACCACCTGCAGGAATGGGAAACATCCAATAGGAGGCCAGAACATGCAAAAGAATTGTT
>JAOWBN010011314.1:0-10975 GCA_028565015.1 Pinguicula moranensis
TTTTTAATTACTCAGAGATTCTTTCTTTTCGTTAGTTTCTAACCAATTACCACCAGCCTTCATGAAGAGGGATTGAAAATCCAGTGGGTATTGGGAGGCTTTGAAGAAGCCATGAAATGAGAGAAAATCGAAAAAAAGAGAATGGAAAATTCTTAAATCTGAAAGTTGCATGTTGATTCTTGAATCAGAAAAAGATTTCAACATAAAACCAATTTATACAAACTTATATACTTATCAAAAAAAAATATACAAACTTATAAATACCTAATCAGCTAAGCCCAATATCACATTAAAAAAATATTCAATATATGCTAAAGCTTTTCATGAAGACGAAATAGCTTTCAGCCTCAACAATAAGAGGAAGCTACTAAAACTGGCATGATTTCTCTCTCTAGAAATTCTCTCCATTTTCTCTCTTAGAATTGCAAAATGTCTGAACCTGCGAAATCCAACAATACTCCGATCAAACCAATGCATGAAGCGTCTACATCCAAAGCTCCTATAACTGAAGAGGAATGGATAAAAGTGGGTAGCCGACATAACAAATTCCCTACTCGTGGGGAAAATAATGAGCCATCAAATCAAACTATCCCGGCACACATTATAAGGATCAAAGTGAAGTCTATCTGCTACCACTTCAAAAAATTTCCCACCCTCATGGCAGAAACTGGAGATGTAGCAAGCTTTCTCCAGTTTCAGACTGGTCAAGGGCGTTCACCTGCCAAAGAAAATACCTGTGTCTTGTTTTAGATTCGTCTTTGTGAGGTTTGCAAAGAAATCTACAGATTCCCTACTGTTGACAAGGTTGAATGGCATATGGATTGGCTCTTACCATCTCCGGATCTGTGAAGCACTGGCAAGTTTAGACAATACTCCTACTGAAAAACAAACTGGGAAAACATCACACATTGAGGCAGAGACTGGATCAACGATTGATCGTACTGTGCAGCAAAATCCTTTGATCATCAAGTTTACTCCAGATCCAGAGGCTTCAAGTGGCTGCGCAGATGTCTCATTGGCACGCCTGGACCTTTTTTGGACCTTATGAATCTAAAAACTATACTAAATTCCTCAGAATATGACAAAGGTGAAGCAATCAGATTAGAAGGAGATGAAATCTTCATCAAGCTGACAACAAGGGAAGATCAATACAAGCTTCTTAATGATACCAATGTGGTTGCTTGTCTGTGCTTACACTCAGTACGCCCGTGGAGGTTTGTCAACGGCAAATTAGCTCGAGCAACTTGGATCTAGGTGCGTGGGACTCCTCTCCACTATTGATATGAGGGCTTCTATGCAGAAATTGCATCTCATTTTGGCTCTCTACTAGCTGTTGATGAGAAGAAACTTAATTAATCTGAATTGCAATATAGAAGAGTGCAAATACTCAGAACAGATAACATGAACATACACCAGTCAATTGAAATCGATACAGATTATGGCAAGTTTTGCATACATGTAATGGAGGAAAGGGATTCTAAAATATGGGGAAATCCTAAGATCACCTCCGGCAGTGCTTGGCAGAGAAAGCATACTTCAACGCTGCCAGAATCAAAATGGTCGACTCTCCCAACCGCAATCAAACTGCACAAGTCAGCGGATGTAGATACTCTGTCAAAATCACTTTTTTTTTTACTCGCAAATTTCTAAAGTGCCTAAGCACATATGTACAAGCCAACTCCTAGCTCCTCCAAATGATAGTGATGAGGTGAAACACAACCCCACCTCCTAAAAAACTCTCTTTGGCAAACCCCGGGTAAGGTAAATCCAAAGAGGGAAAGAGTATGGCGGTCTGTGTCCCCTTTTACAAAATAGCTAGAAGATGGCATGGATGTTAATTATTCACAAGTTGTTGTTCAGAATCAGCAACCGGAGGATCGTTTGGAGGATCGCCGGAATAGTCAAAATTTGGGGAATCGATCTCTTAGAATAGAGCCATTGGAAGACACTCTTCTCAATACAAATATGACCACTATTCTTTCACCAGATCAATCATGCGACAGTAGTCTTCCAATTTTAGTTTCTAAAAATAACAACGCTTCCCAGGAAGGGCAAAATGGGTCCATGTCTCGAGAGGCAGCAGACCACGTGAATGTAGCAGAGGCTACGACCGCAAAAAATCTTTGAAAAATATGAAACAGGTAGAAACACCTTTTGAAGGTTCACAACAACTGCCAATATGCTATTCGAACTTTATGGGGAGTCAACCTAGCCCAGTCCATTGCGGATATTTTACTGCTTTGCTACTTAGCCAACATGAAAAATTAGGTCTCCTGCCAATGATGGAAGTAGATAACAGAAAAAAAATGCCAGATCAAAGAAAGAAAGCTCTACTGAAAATCAGATCAGCAGGGGACACTCACGCAGAACTCGCAGGTTTTCGATCCCTTTCAGATAATGCCGCTATGCAAATGTCTCCAAAATCTCTCACATAATATTCCACGAAAAACCCTGAATGGTATAAAGAACCAGCAGAGAACATGCTTATATCCTCAGGACCAGTGGTTGATTTGGCAATTGATTTAGGGGTTACACTCAATACCTCTCGAGAGGAATTTTGCAGTCGCTTAGATGGGATGAAAGAAAGGGATGCTCAGTTGGCTAGCGGCTCTATATAGGGCAATCTAGACAACCTAATTCAATAAATCCAGTAAACATGCGTATAGTGACATACAACACCAGAGGCTTAGGGCTGCCAATGAAACAGGTAGAAATAAGAGAACTGGTGAGAACTAGTTGTACAAAAATGATACTCATTCAGGAATCCAAGTTGCGTGTAGTAAACATATGAATTTGTAGACAAATGTGGCCACACGAAGAATTTGAATGGAGACATACTGAGGCAGTCGGTAGTGCAGGAGGCTTGATTTGTATTTGGCAGAGGACGTCCTTTGTGTTAAAGAGAGCAAAGCCTGATGCAGGCTATTTATGCGTTGAAGGATTATGGGGACAAGATGTTGTTTTGTCAAGGTCTTAAATGTTTATTCCTCATGTAATCAAAGACAAAAAAAGAGAACTATGGATGAAGATTAGCACAGAAATAGCAGCTGATCCTATGGGAAGGTGGTGCATTGTTGGTGATTTCAACTCTATATGTAATTCTGAAGATAGAAGAAGCAACGGTCCACTACCTTTGGCAGAAATGATAGGATTCAACAGATTTATAGTCAACAATGGACTGGTTGATCTTTCCCTCCAGAAATCTCGTTTCACTTGATTAACCCATGGGGACGCTTGTTGCAGTAGACTTGGTCGGTTCCTCTTGTCAGACGCATGGATGGATCAGTGGAACGAGTTGCACCAGATTTGTTTGGAATGGTCAACTTTGGATCACAGGCCTGTCTTGTTAAAAGCAGAAGATACTAATTGTGGTCCTAAAGTGTTTAGGTCTCTTAATTGTTGGGAAGAAGTGAACGGATTTAAGGAATTTGTTCGTAAAGAATGGACTTCTTTTGGTGTACAAGGATTTTGCAGCTACAAACTCCACGAGAAGCTGAGATTACAAAGACAAAGCTTGAGCATATGGAATAAAGAAATCTTTGGTAAGATTGATAGAAAAAGTGAAGAACTAAGAATCAGAGTGACGAACTTAGATGATATAATAGAGCAAGGAACACCAACAGATTCGGACTTAGCATTGAGGTAGGAATCATGGAACTTGTTACAAAAATCTCTGCATCATCAGGGATCTTTATTTTGACAAAAATAAAGAATTCAGTGGATCAAAGAAGGAGATAACAACACACTGTTTTTACACTCAATGGTTAGAAAACATCATGCAAAAACTACAGTCAGAGGAATGAACTTAAATGGCATTTGGACAGAAAATGTATCGGAGGTTAAAGAAAAGCTAAGGTCCGACTTTGGTGAACACTACTCTGCATATAGCTGGGTAAGACCATCTTTGGACCTACCTGAAGATAGCAGAATCAGTGCAGAAGACAATTTACTCCTTACAGCAGATTTTCAGGAGGAAGAAATCAAGGCCACTGTATGGAGTTGTTCCATAGCTAAAAGCCCGGGGCCAAATGGACAACTCATTTATTCGCCATCCGATCCACTAGATTAAGTGGAGGAATGTATGCAGCAAGGCACCAGATGGAGGACTGGGAATCAGAGAAACAAAGCTTATGAACATTGCCTTGCTGGCCAAATGGTTGTGGAGATTGCGCGTTGAACCAGACAGCTTGTGGAGCAGAATTATTAGAAGCAAATACCTGCACCCCTTGGATCACTGGAGTGACTGGAGTTTAACCACAATACCAAATTCAACATCAAGCTATTGGATGGACATATGGAAACTGTCTAAAGATAGTTGGTACAAAAACGGGGTAAAGCTAGAAAGACAAAGAGGGGATAAAACTCTTTTTTGGCTGTTTAATTGGGAAGGAGCAGGGTGCTTGGCACTAATATTTCTAGCACTTTACAAACTAAGCACGCAAAAGCATCAAGTAATGAGCGCTATGATGTCGCGAGATCAAGGAGCAACACAGTGGATCTTCAACTTCAGAAAACAACTGCGAAACGGTGAGGTAAGTTCACTGGATGACTTAAAAAAGTTGCTAATGGTTTGTACTTTTGTGCAGGTGAGAGAAGACTACTGGAGTTGGGAAGGGGACGAACTTAAAATATATACAGTTTCTTCTGAATATGGAGCTCTACAAAAAAAAAATCAGACTAGCTGATCAGACAAGACAGCCTTATGCACAGGCCTGGTGCAAACTCCCTCCAAGGAGAATGCAAATCTTTACCTGGCAACTTCTGCAAGATCGTGTGCCAACAACATCCAACTTGTTAAGAAGAGGTCTAAGCTTACTGGCAATAACAGCAGGCTGCGTCAGTTGGGGTGTCCTGGAAGAAATAGCTCAACATGTGTTTATAGAGTGCTCAACTGCAATTGAGATATGGACCTCGATCTATTCATGGCTCAGCATCTCCTATAACCACTCATCAAACATCCTTGATCACTTAGATAAGCACATGAGCTATGCCAGAACAAGAGACGGTGTACAAATCTGGAAGGCGATATGGCAAGCCACTATATGGGCATTATGAATTGAACGAAATATAATCCAATTTGATGCAGACACGAGTGTTCCTATTCTGATGGACTGGATTCAGCTAAACGTTTGGCAGTGGATCACAACAAGAAATCTTCAACATAAGGGAGCGACATTCACTGACTGGATACGACTTCCAAGATTATGCTGTAGTTTTTAGACATTGAAATGCCCGAGGAAACAGATTGTGCCTCTATTGGCAGAACGTAGTTGAATTACAGATGGCTTGATATATCGAAGGAGGCTATGTAATGACCTTCTATACATTATACTTTATATTTTAATGAAATAAGTTTAATTATCAAAAAAAATATCACATTAAAATAAGGATATGGCCCAATACTTCCACGTCATCAGCTGCATGCTCTGCACTTCAATGTTTCCGGACCCTTCCAGAATCCCAACTCTCCCTCCTTCTAGAAACCTGTAGACACAATCGCCAAGTCTCTCGAACCTTGTAAAACACTACATTAAATTACCGTCGAGGCCTACAAAAAAATCACACAACTACACACTTTTCACATACAGGAATCAAAAATGGTGAAACCAAATCTTTCCGTGGCCGCAGTCACGTTTCTCGCCCTGTTCGCTCACACAATCGCGCTGGTCCCCCAACCACGCTCCATATGGGACGTGATGTTCACGCACGACGACCCTTTCAAGATCCTCGAACACTCACCACTCGCCATGCCGAGGGCGGCGGACGAAACATCCTCCAGCGCCGGCGCCGCTCCCAACTCCATTGCCCTGGCGCGTGCGGACTGGCGTGAGACTCCGACGGATCACGAAATCACGCTCGATGTTCCCGGGATAAAGAAGGACGGCATCAGGATCGAAGTGGAGGAGGAGAAACGCGTCCTCAGCATAAGCGGGGAGCGAAAGATGGAAAAGGAGGTGAAGGACGAACGGTGGCACCGGGTGGAGCGGACCGTCGGAAAATTCTGGAGACAGTTTCGACTGCCGGAAAACGCTGACATGGAGAGCGTGAAGGCGCGACTGGTGGACGGGGTGCTGAAGATCACGGTGACAAAGCTGCCGGAGGGGGCGAAGAAGCGGGAGGCAAGAGTTATTGGCATTGATAGTTCCGATGAGAAAGGGGAGGAAGAGATCGTCAAACAGACGAAGCAGGAGCTATAAGATGAACACACGGCGGAGAAATGAAGCGGCACCGCCAGACCCTTCTTACCGGCTACAAAATGACATGTAGAATAAGTGTGATCGAATAAAATTTCTGCAGTCTCATCGAATTGCATTTGCGTATGGTTTGTTTATTTCTTATTTTGGAGGGTTTCAGTTCCTGTATAAAATTTCTATGATTTCAATCTTTTGGGGCTTAGTTATGGCGTTTGATATCTTTGTAAATTGGCGTATGCGGCATAAAGGAAAAATTAATTTATCCTACAAATAGGAAATACGCAAAAACAAGAAAAAGTAGTCGAAATTTCCTCCTTCGCTTCTTTCTGCAATCAATCTCGATTAGTAGTGTTTTGGCCTTGTTTGCAACTGTTTTTGTAAACTGTTTTTGGTAATTCAATCACAGTTTTTATTTTTTGAGTGTTTGTAAAATTTGCTTCTGCTTTTACTTCAACGTTGAAAAAGTTAATTAAACCCAAAATCCAGAAGTAGGTAGATTGGTGCTTCTGTGGTGGGAAAGCAGATGGTGATATTTTTATAAATAAGTAAAATAATATTTAAGATTTTTTATACTAATAAATATTATTATAATTTAAAATTATATTTCATAATTATTATAATTTAAAATTATATTTCATAAATATTTTTTGAATGATATAATTAAATTTTCTTCCATAAATATAAAATTTTTTAGTTATAATTAAAAATATCTGCAAACATTATTATTATAATTTTTTATGTAGCATCGCAGTTTTTGTAAACATAGCATTTTTTTACAAATCACTTTTTTTGGATTATCTTCATTTGGATTATCTCTATTGAAAAGTACTTTACAAAAGTACATTTGTAAACACACACTTAGTCTGTGTTTATAGGCCTTTTAAATCTAGGTTTCCTTCCGAATAAGGGTAGAAACGTCTCTTCATTGCTAGTCTAGGAACTTTTAAACAAAAATAAGGGTAATAATGCCATTTGACATTATTCTATGGATGTGTGTTTCTGTTTCCTTCAATCCCGCTCACAAGTCCCGGAGGCCAAGGCCTCCAAACTTAGACCGTGGATTCCATTTGCTGCACTGCAAAGATTGTAATTAGTTTCTTTTGTTCTATCTGTTTCACCAATGTTCTTCAACAACTTCAAATATAATTCTGTGTTAAATTAAATTGATGAAATGATTTAATATTTAATGATTATCAAACTCAAAAAATCCAACAAAACACCTCGTAAGAGACTATACATAAATATTCCATGGCTAAGCAAATTCCAAGTAAACGATATATATGTAAATTGTTTACCCCCAAGTATGGAAATTGTAGGGAATAAAATAGCTTGATCGATCTACTCTAGCGTTTCAATAAACCCTGAACTGCTCTCAATTAGTTTTGTGGGGGGGTAATTAAATTTGTATTTCAGATCAAAAAAATTAATTTGTGTTGACGTTGCAAAAAAGTTACAAGAAAACAAAATAAAACTGCCTCTATCTCTGCATATCAAATAGGCAGATCGAGTACACCTCATGTTCATCTCTATCTTCTCAATTATCACATATAGTTTGCTACATATATTGGTTCTGCGAGGAGAACTTGTGTCTTTGTTCAAAAATCACAGGGCATAGAGGCGTGTGTTAAAATATGAAGTTCCAATTTTATCTCCATCTCAAACTTGAAAATTTGAGCCATTGATGCATTAAATCAAGAGTCCAGCATGTTTCTTGTTTTTTTGGGCGTTGCACCTTATTCAAATGATTAAAATTGGTCAATGCTTTGATATACACTCACACAAAATATGTCCATTAATTTTTTGCACATCTAGTGGTCGAGAATTAAAGACCCTTGGAGTTCATCTGGGACGTTGCTGTTACCTCACAAATTCAACGAATGAAAACCTTTCATAACAACTATCAAACACAACCATCCGATCAAGGCTCTCCAACGAACCAAATTGAAAGCTACTTGAAATATAAAAGCAAAGAATACAAGGAGTCCAAGTAGGGATTACAAGAATTGATTCTACGCAAAGTTTTTTTGGGGTTTTCTTCTCTAAACAAAAACAGCCCTTTTTCCTCAATCTCTCTGGTTTTTTGCGTTAATATTCTTTGTCTTTACAACAAATGTTGTAAAATTGTGTAGTGACTGGTTATCTCTGTGATTCACGGCACTTGTTTACCGATTTTGAACAAAAAAGGTTCTTTGGTTTGAGAAGTTGTAACTCTTGGATCGATTTTCATCATCAAATAAACGCTACAAGAGCGTCCGATTTCGGAGCTCAGTGTGGACTAAAGAGGGAAAACTCTCCCAAACCACGGGAATTAACACTGAGTCTATTTATCATTTTTCTGAATCTCACAACTTATTTCACTGTTTATTTACTAATAAATCCACCAAGTCATACAGTATTCTAGATCCTGCCAAAATTTCAACAAGTGGTATGGTGAGCATGGAGCGCTGCTAGATCTGAACTTTCTGGATAAAAATACAAAGAAAACTTCATGAAATCACTCCAGCAAAAAGCTGGAGCAGGTAAATCACTAATTCTACTGTAGATCTGGAAAATTAGCCGTTAATTAAGTTTCATGGAATTCTTCTCCGCATTATCTCTTAGAAATCTTCTTTGCATTATTTCTTTAATGTCCATTGCATCCTTTTGGTCTAAAGTCACGAAATATGAACTTCCCCCCTTTTTTTCTTTTTTTTTACTAATATCTTTCGTTGCTCTAGTTCGAACTATTAAGTTAGATCTGCTCATTTTTATCTGGTCAGTCTGTTAATTATACTTCATATTAAAATACAAAATTTGTGAGTGTGTTTTTTTGTCTCTATTAATTTTAATATCACTTGTACACTTATAAGATCTCGCATCGCATAAGCTTGATACCTCTGGTGTGGACTTTCCTAACTTTTTTTTAAAGTGATCTGCCTAAAACTTTTATTCTAGAAATCGAAAATCATAAACGTGTAGCCTTATAACTTGTGTGCAACAAATTTGATTGAACAATGACCACTAGAGTTGAAGTCTCTATGTTTGATGGTAAAGAAGATTTCACTAGTTGGTCTCGAAGCATGAAGGCTTTATTGTCCCACAATAGAGTTCACTATGCACGAAAAGACCAAGAAGAAAATTGAAGAAATAAAAGAAGAAGCATATAATCTGATAATCCTTAATTTGTGTGATTCTGTACTTAGGAAAGTAGATTGCCTTGAAGATCCCTTAGTACTTTGGACTAAGCTTAACTCTTTATATGCATAAAAAACAACAACAAATTTAATTAAAATTAAAGCCTCACTATTTGCTTTTATAATGGATAATGCTAGATCAATAGATGAAAACTTAGATGACTTTTTAAAGTTAGTCCAAACATTAAAGGGAACTAATCATGAACTAGACGAGGAAGGTCTCGCTATGATACTTTTAAATTCCATATCCGGTGATTTTATCATTGTAAAGAGTGCTTTGCAATATTCTAAAAATGTTCCTAAATTAGAAACAATAATGAACGGTCTAAAAACAAGAGAATTGGAACTTAAGAACCTTAGAAACACTTCAAATGCGTTATTTGTTAACTCAAAATAAGACAAAAGAAAAGAAAGCACTAGTGAACAGTGAACTTACAACATAAACAAAATAGATGTAGGATCATGGAATTTAAATGAAAATTTTGAAGTATATTGTAGGTATTGCAAGGACTTAGGACATATCATTTCTAATTGTCAAAAATTGAAATTAAAAGAAAAACGTTTGGCTGAATCAAATGCAGTTACATCTTACAACAAGTTTGATGATGGTAGTAGTAAAGTTTTGTATGTATCCTCTTATCTTTCAGAAGCTCTTACAACTTCAAATGACTCTCTAGGGTTAGAATGTGTGTTAGATAGTGGATGTACGTATCATACATGCCATCATAAAAATTGGTTTCAAAATTTGGATGAGTCTAAAAAGGGTTTGTTATATATGGAAAATAATAACGTGTACATGGTAGAAAGAATAGGTACAATTAACTTATTGGTTTTAGGACACAAAAGAGTAAGATATGTTCCTGACTTGAAACGTAATTTGATTTCTTTAGGAGCCTTAGAAGAATTAGAGTGCTTCTTCACTTGTAGAAATGGAATACTAACCATATTTAAGAATAACAAACATGTACTAAGTGGCATTAGGAAGAATCACTTATATTTCCTACAACGAAAATTCTATGAACCAATTGAAACTTGTGCTTTCGTCACATCAGCTTCCGAAAACAACATTCAATGTATTCATAAAAAGTTAAAAAAATTGAAAATCAAAATTCAATTAACCCTACACGAATTAAGGTGGAGCTTCATAAAACAATTTCTCCTAAATAAATAGTTAAAAATTCTCAAGAACCCAGGAATAACTTTAAGTTAGATCATCTTCAAGCTACTTTAGAACCAACCATTTCAGCTAATGATTAAAATGAATTGCCTCAACAGAAACCTGAGTTTATTGCTTTAAATAAAGAAATTAAGAATAGGACATTACTTGATCGAGGTACAAATTGTGTCGAGTTAATTGATCTTGCATATATTGCTAGTAAAAATTTAATTCTTTGTGAGCTTCTCAATTTCAAATCTACTTCAATGAGTGAACAATTTGAACTTTGGAATCTAGCTATGAAGTCTTTAATTTTAAAACAGTTACTTGGAATTGATTGATCTCTTTTCTCCTAAAATATTGTAGGATAAACAACAGCTATGAGAGACTCTAGTTCTTGTAGCACTAAAAATCCACTTTGGAGTTACAATTGTAAATTCAAGGTGAAGATT
>JAOWBN010011325.1:0-10973 GCA_028565015.1 Pinguicula moranensis
ATTTTTTTTATTTTTTATTTTTTTGAATCGATTTTCCCGCCCGGACCCTCTGTGCTGACCCTCCGGTTCCAAAAATTCAAATTTCTGACCCTCCGTGCCGACCCTTCGGTTCCGGCGACATTTTTTTTATTTTTTTTAAATTTAACGGGCCCGGCCGGTTTAACCGTCGTGCCGGCGCGGCGGGTCCGGAATTCTCCGGACCAGCCATGCCTGGGTCTCGAAAAACGCGGCCCGCGGCACGCCATGCCGGGTCCGGGCCCCGTGCCAACTTGGGCATGTCTACCTGCAGTTGCTATTGCACAAAATGACCATAGAATGCAGAAAGTATATCTACATAGTCAGCAATAGACAACTCTATAATACCAAAGGGTTGTCTTAATGATGCAAGACTTGGACTTAAAATTGCATAAAATGTTTCACGTTTCAATTCTCATTGAATGCACATAATTACTGGAGGTTACACCTGCAGGCATTAGCCTCAAGGCCTTTCTGGTAGATGTGAAGAAGGTTTTTGCATGGATCCATGGATTAATTGGACCAAATTAGTTTTGGACACCGTGGTTATCTAAAAAATGTAATACAAAATTGTGTGCCTAAGGCTTTTGATTGTGCAAGAGCAATGGGGCTTGAACGGTGTGCAATACATAATCTTTAAGAGTAGGTGATTTATTTTTTCCGAAAACATGTCCAGTTATTCAATCTCAAAAAAACAATGCCACAATTATCAATATTAGGTTCAATCGGTTCATCAGTAGACACCCCATGGAGGGGTTCAATTCGGATGTAAAGTCATCATCAGTAGATTGGGATGGTCCAATTTTTTTTCTCTCGGGTGCTTGCGGGCTGCAATTCAATCGAGAGGGACTTCATTCCCCAAAATCTATTAGAATTTGTGGTCTGGTCTCTACCTGACACCACACATTGGTATGATATTATTTACTGATGACTTTACTGTTCGATCCAAATGTTGAGAACAATTGTCCCACGTGGATTGTTAATGGAGAATTTGATGGGTTTAAATATAGGGACACCACATTACTTGGTATGAGGCCTTTTGAGGGTAAAAGCCTAAGAGCAAAACCGTGAGGGCTCCTGCCCAAAGCGGACAATATCATACTAATGTGTGGTGTCAGGTAGCGACCAGACCACAAATTCAACAGTGGTGCGGTGAGGGTGGAGAACTGTCGGATCTGGACTTGTGGCCACTTGTCTTTGAGTTCAAGATCTAAGCAAGAAGTAAATCTTGCGATTCAAGCACTCTAGCATAGCTAGAGTTAGTATACATCCTGTTATCTTTTCAAGTATTTTATGTTTGACTATTCTTAGAGGCTTGTAGCCGCATAAGATTAGAATTACTTGCTGGTTTTTACTGCTTTTGAACGTGCGCAGTTTAAAGTGACAGTTGTTTGCAATTATCGTGGCTTGTAGCCTGTTGCATGAGTTGTGATATTAGTGTCCAGAACAAAGGTGCTTTTTGAAAATCTACTGTAGATTTGTGTGATTAGAATTAACTTCAGAACTACTTTAATATTTGAAGTGATTTGCTACAATGACTGTTAGGATTGAAGTGTGCATGTTTGATGGTAAAAGCTTCAATACGTGGTCTCGAAGAATGAAAGTTGTGTTATCTAATAATAAAGTACATTATGCTCTGAGAGAGGATATTAAAACATGGCCTGAAAAGGCTAAGAAAAATGCTAGTGAAATTAGAGGAGAAGCCTATAAAACCTGATTATTTTGAACTTGTCTGACTCAGTACTTAGGAAAATTGATGAAGATGAGGACCCAATAACTCTTTGGGCAAAATTAATTTTTTAGTATGCCTCCAAAAATGGTACAAGTCTGATAAAAGTAAAAGGAGCTTTATTTGCCTTTAAAATGAATTCTATTAAGTCTGTTGATGAGAATTTAGATGAATTTTTCAAACTAAGTCAAACTCTGAAGGGGACTGACCATGATTTAGATGATAAAAGTCTTTCCATGATTCTTTTAAATTCTGTTACTGATGACTTTATGTTGTGAAAAATGCATTGCAATATTCTGAAATCTGAAGTAGTACCTAAGTTAGAAACCATTATGATTGTACTAAAAACTAGAGAATTGGAACTTAGAAATAGTAGGAAAACCTCAAAATGCTTTGTATGCAAATGTGAAACCTGATCCTATTAGATCTAAAATGAATTAAAATAACAGAAGAGGTAGAAATGATAGTGTTAATAATAAGAAAGTTTTAACTAAAGATGATGTAGCTCCTTGGCATGTTAATGAAGATGGAGAAGTATATTGTAGGTACTGCAAAGAACTTGGGCATTATTTCTGATTGTTATAAATTGAAATTAAAAGAAAAATGTTTGTCTGAATCAAATGTAGCTACTTCAACTGATAAACCTGAAGAAAGTGATAGTGAAGTTCTGTATGTATCTTCTCATTTGTCAGAAGCCTTGACTGTTAGTGATAGTCCTTTGTTTGATGAATGGGTACTTGACTCTGGTTTCACTTTTCACATGTGTCCACATAAAACTTGGTTTGAAAATCTGGATGAGTCTAAAAAAGGGATAATGTATATGGGCAACCACAATGTGTGCTCCGTAGAAGGGACTGGAATGGTAAATCTTCAGAGTAATGTTGAAAAGCACGTTTGCATGTCTAATGTGAGGTATATTTCTGATTTGAAACGCAATTTAATTTCCTTAGGAGTTTTAGAGGAATCTAGGTGCTCTTTTGTTGCTTCGATCAAAAAAATAATTGCTCTTTTGTTGGTGGCAATGGTACTTTAACTGTGTTCAAATCTAATAAGCCAGTATTAACTGCCACCAGGAAAAATAGAATGTATTTTTTAAATGGAAGATACATAAAATATGTTGATAATTGTGTTGTAGCAGTTTCTGCCTCATAATGTTAAACTATGGCATCTTAGACTAGGACATAAGAGCATGAAAGGTTTAAAGGTGTTACATTCCTTAGGCTCTTTAGGAAAACATGGAATTATTGATCTTAATTTTTGTGAATCTGTGTACTTGGCAAACAACATAGACTTAAGTAATACATTCTCCTAAGTCCATACTTGAATATCAGCATCTGCAGCTACACACTGTGGTGCTAAATATTTTTTTTTATCTTTGGTTGATGATTTTAGTAGAAAAAATTGGGTGTTTCTTTTACGTTCTAAGGACGAAGCCTTTGTGAAATTTAAAGAATGGAAAACAATAAGAAGATTAAATACTTAAGAACTGACAATGGTTTAGAGTTTTGTAATTCTGCCTTTGATGCTTTGTGTTCTGAATGTGGTGTAACTAGACATAAAACTGTAAGGTATACTCCTCAGCAGAATGGAGTGGCTGTACGTATGAATAGGACTTTACTTGATAAAGTAAGATGCTTACTTGTTACTTCTGGATTATCTAATTTTTTTGGGGGGAGGCACTAAGCACTGCTTCCTATTTAATCAATAGAAGCCCCTCAGTTGCCTTGGACTTGAAATGCCATGAGCTTGTCTGGACCGGTAGAGAACAGAATTTGGCTCATTTAAGGGTGTTTGGATGTGCAGCTTATGCACATACGAGGTTTGATAAATTAGAACCCCGCTCTATTAAAAGTATTTTTCTTGGTTATCAAAAAGGCATCAAAGGATATAGATTGGGGGATAGATCTGTGCCTGGTGTGAAAGTGTTTTTAAGTAGGGATGTGATCTTTAATGAAAATGATTTTCCCTGCCTATCTAAAAATTCTACTGAGACATCAATTGAGGTGGAGCCAAGGGAAGTTCCTTTTCAGGTGAAGCTGGACAGATCTGTCCAACCTGAGAAACCTGATGAAAATCAAGAATCCTCAGGAACTGATTAGCCTTCATCTGATCAGTCTCTGCCTTCCACCTCATACAGTATTACCCTTAATAAAGGGATTAGGGATAAAAGAGTGCCTGCTAGATATGCTAATTTTGCTGAACTTGTTGACTATGGATTTTCAGTTGGTGATAATTTGACTATTTTTTAACCTGAAAATTATGATTTTGCAATAAACTGTGAAAATTCTTTAGAATGGAAACATGCTTTGCTAGAAGAGATGAACTCTCTTAAGAAAAATCAAACTTGGGAATTGGTTTCCAAACCTAAAAATCAGAAAACTATTGGATGTAAATGGATTTTTAAAGTAAAAGAAAGACTTTCTCCTTCTGACTCAAAACTCTTTAAAGTTGGACTTGTAGCTAAAGGTTTTTCTCAAACTGAAGGAATTGACAACACTGAATTTTCTCTCGTGTTGTGAAATATAAGACCATTAGACTTATGCTATCATCCGTGGCTTGTTTTAATCTAGAACTTGAGCAACTTGATGTGAAAACTGCTTTTTTAAATGGAGACTTAGATGAAAAGATTTACATGAATCAACCACCAGGCTTTATTGATCCTGCTCAACCTGAATCTGTGTCTTTTAAAGAAAGCTTTATATTGTTTAAAACAAGCCCCTAGACAGTGATATAAGCGTTTTGAATGTTTTATTACAAGCTTGGGATTTTGTAAAAGTAACTATTATCCATGTTTGTATTTTCTGCGTACTATGAGTTATTCCATGTTTCTCTTACTCTATGTGGATGACATGTTACTAATAAGTCAGTCAAGATCTGAAATTAACAAGTTAAAGTCTGCCTTGAATTCTGAATTCGAAATGAAGGATTTAGGAGAAGCTAAAAAGATACTTGGAATGAAAAGTTTTAGGGATAGACAACTAGGATACTTGAAACTTCATCAGTCATCTTATATGCAGAAATTATTCAAAAAATTCTTGTTGAATAAATGTAAATCAGTGTCCTTACCCCTAGCTGCACACTTTAAATTGTCAAAAGATCAGTGTCCAAATACTTTGCAGAATATGAAACAATGGAAAGAATACCTTATGCCAACTTGTTAGGTTCTTTGATGTATGCAATGGTGTGTACTAAACCTGATATTTCTTTTGCAATTTCATTACTTAAAAGATTTATGCCAAATCCTGGAATAGAACATTGGAATGCTTTAAAATGGACTGTGAGATATCTAATTGGTACCTTTGATCTTGATCTATGTTTTAAGAAAAGAAACTGTGATGACTATTAATGGATATGTGGATAGTGATTTTACTGGAGATTTAGACTCCAGAAAATCCACTTCCAGCTACTATTTTCTGTTTTGTGATAATTGTATTAGTTGGATCCCAACTCCAACCAGTAGTGGCTCTATCCACTACTGAAGCTGAATATATTACTTTAGCTGATGTATTTAAAGAATCTCTATGGCTTCGTGGTTGGATTATTGAAGCAAAATTATCTAATCAACCTGTGAATGTGCTATGCGATAGTCAATCTGCAATCTTTCTTAGCAAAAATCTTGTTTTACATGAAAGGACTAAGCATATAGATGTTAGGTTTCATTTTATTAGAGATACTCTTACTGGGAATGTGATTATACTTGATAAAATCACTACTGATTCTAATGCTGTAGATTTTGGAACCAAAATTGTTTCTCAAGCCAAGTTTCAGACTTGTCTGAACTTCTGGGAATAAATTAAGTTCTTGATTGGTGATTTGAGTTGTGATGGTTTAAATTGGAAATGCTTGCTGCCTATTTGTGAACTGAGACTTGCTATTGGTTTATATTGGTGTACTGTGCATTAACTGTCTGACAAACTTGCTCTAAGACTTATGGAAACTTCAAGGTGGAGTTTGTGGGGACGAAGTTCCCATTAAGCTCCTGACATTCCATTATAATTACGAGAATGCCATTAATACTGAGAAATTATTATTCTGCCCCTACTCGTTTAGTATGATTTAATCTGGACCGTTTAAGCTGAATTTGATCGTGCGGTTCTTATTGATTGTCGATTAAGTGCATCAATGTGATCCTAGCCATACACCTATTCTTGATCCAAATATGACTAGCTTGTGATTGTTCGGTATCTGACACAATATTGTAAGCCGTTGGATGAACCTTTAAGCTAACGGCAAACATGGAAAGATTTCTCGGGAAGCTTGACTGTTTACTTCATCAATGGTTGTGATTAAGTGGTGACAACTTACAACTTCGACCACACGATTGTCCTCTATCAACGGACACGATTTAATATGATCCGAAGTATATAAGGCTGAGGAGAGAGAAAATGTGACGCATTGATTCACTTTACAAACTGTGTATATCAATTCTTGAAATATTCTCTCAACTTCTTTGGTGATTCCATGGCGATTTCTTTGTTTTGATCTTGTTTTTGAGGAAACCGTCTCGTTTCCACCGTAGATATTGGCTGAGTGTTGTTGTACAGTGACTTGAGTCACATTTATATCTTTTTGGAGCAATTGGTACTTGTAAATCAGCTAGATTTGTTGGTTTGACGTGACATTTGTATTGGTTATTTGAGAAGGAAGTTAATACAAGGCAGCAAACCTCCGATTTATCGGAGCTCAACGTGGATGTACCCGACATCTAAGGACTCGGCGAACCACGGGAATTATATTGTTTGTTCTTTAAGTTTTTCAGTTTTTCTTCTTCAAATCTTACACTTAACTAACATTTGCTAAACATTTCACTTCAAGAATCTCATATCCAACGCCTAAATCCTAACAAAATCCACATCAAGCACGAGCGGACCATGGTCCAAAGTCAATGGACCATGGTCAAAAGTATGTGAATCATGGTCTCTGGGCTTCAGACCATGGTTCACAAAGTTTTTAGCTCCGCCAACAAACGAGATGGACCACAGGTCTAAATTCTGTAGACTGCAACTCACAAAGTATCTTCTATGCGGAAGGACTATGGTCCCGCTTCTACGGTATGTAGTCCATAAAGTTTGCAGCAGCGCCCGGCAAATAGGGTAGATCGCGGTCTAAATTTTGTGGAACACAGTCCATAGTGTGTCTTCTGTCCAAAGAATCATTGTCCCGCTTACCACATGGTTCTTTGGACTATTGTATCAATCTGCGATGGATCGTGGTCCATTCACATAAGACTGTGGTCCATGGTGTTATTGCCTTCTGACCCCTTCTTCCGTTGACTTCTAGGGAGAAAAAGATTGCACATTCTCAACAAATTTCACATCACGAGAAGTAAAGAACTACTTAATCTCGAGATCATACATTCTGTATCTTTTTCCCCATGGATAACCCATAAGACAGCTTCGTTCTTCAAACTTTTCATTACTACGAAATCAATAGTGTCATGCCCCAAGTAACCAAAACTTTCAACAACCTATACGCGAGTGGCTTGTGATTACATAATAGAAAGGAGAATCATAGAAGATGGCAACCCATTGGTGCATCTAAATACATGTACACGACGATGTTTTAAAGGCATTTTGGATGGAGAGTAATTTCAGAGGAGAAAAACAGAGACTTTGGGAAGGAGAGTCTACGCAACTTTACCCAATATATTCCCAACTTTGGGAAGGAGAGTGTCTTCTCAAATAGGAACTCTTTTCTAATATATTCTATGGTTAAATGCACTCACCCTATGTGGTTTAAAAATAGGCACAAAACTCCATGTGTTTTTAGAAAGTAGTACATTAATCTAATGTAATGAAAAGTCAATGTTACCGTCATGATGTATATATTTGGAATCACATGTGATTAGTTTAAAACCATAAGGAGTAAAATGCATTGAAAATTTGAAATTCAAGTAAATTTGGATAATGTTTAACTAGAATAGAATAAGAAAAATGAGATCGAATGAAAATAAAATAAAATAAATAATACTCAAATAAATTTATATTAAATAAAATGAACAGAAATAAAAAAAAATAAAAATAGAGTAGATTGATTAAAAAATCCAATAAAAATAAAATAATATAAAAAATAAAATAAATAATTATAGAAACATTTTTCCTGGGAGTTAATTTTTTTTCATTTTTATAATTTCATTTTATCTTAATTTTTTACAGTCCTTTCAATTTATATTATTTAATTTTTTATTTCAGTTTTTTTATTATTTTAGTTTAATTCATTTTATTTATTATTTAAATTTAATATTATTTAGTTTTTCTTTCCTTTTATTTCAATTTAATTTCTTGTTTTATTCATAAGGGTAATGTGTCAATTTCAAATAATAGGGTTAATATATCTATTTTAAGGATATTTTGATCATAAATAATTAAGGGCAAATATTCTACTCTTTGTAAGCCCAAGGGAATTTGTACCTATTTTTAAACTACATAAATTTTTGTGCATATTTATTTAGCTCTATATTCTAACTTAAAATTTGGTTATAAGGATGTCTCCCGCCGGGTGATTGTCATTAAATTATGATGGTGGAGGGATTAAGGGTGTGTTTTACGCAGACTCTCTTATGCTTATAATTGAATTATAAGAACTTTTTTTGAAAAAATGAAGAGTTATTTTTTGAAAAAATGTGCTTATAATTGGATTAAAATTTTAAGAAGGCTGCGCAAAATAGAGGCTTATTTTGACTAAAGTAAAACTACTACCCTATTTTGATTGAAGGTAAAGTTGACAAAATCAAAAGACTCAATTTAACTCAAATGCGAACTGCTCGAATCACGACATTTTCCCGCTTCCCTCTTCTTCTTCCTTATTGCCTTTGTCATGCCTTATTCTTGCTGATCTCTTCTTCTTTTGGCCCCGTCGGTCCTTCTTCTTCTCAGCTGCAGGAGCTGTTACAAGATCTCGCCTTTCCCATCATTCAATGAGACATCTTTATTCAAAAAGTTCTCCAGCAAATTCCGCAGCTTGGCTAACGCTCAGTTCCCTGCAAACGTCCCTCATAAAGTCAACAAAAACTTCTTCTTCACGGTGGGTATGGGTACCAGCCCCTGCCCTAACAACCAAACCTGTTAGGGGCCCAACTGCACGAAATTTACAGCCTCTATTAACAACATCTGCTTCACAACCCTCACAGGCCACAACAGTAATGCTCCAATCCTACTTTTTCAGCAAGTCCAACAGTGTTTACACCACTGATTTCCTAAGCGCCCCACTTATCCCATTCAACTACACAGGCAACCCTCCAAAAAACACGGGTGTAGCCAATGGAACAAATTTGGTGGTACTTCCGTTCAACAGCACCGTGGAGTTGGTGTTGCAGGACACCACCATTCTCGGGGCGGAGAGCCACCTGCTACACCTCCACGGGTACAATTTCTATGTGGTTGGCCAAGGATTCGGAAACTTTGACCCCCAAAACGATCCGCCCAAGTTCAATCTTGTGGATCCTATCGAGAGAAACAACATTGGCATTCCGTCTGGTGGATGGACCGCCATAAGATTCTGTAGCGTCTCTGGGATCACACGACCCTTACAAGCTGAAGTACTGGAATAGGAAGGCAAGAAGGAGTTCAAGGCAGAAGAAAATAGAGTAGCTGCTCGAGTGAAGGGTCCAGTGAAGCAACGGCTACCTAGTGTTTCTTTGTACTCACGTTTTAATTAGTATCGAAGTTGTGTGTGTTTTGTTGTAACAGACTTGTAGTCGTATTTGCGTATTTCATTTTGTAATGTTTAGTCCTTACTTAATCAGGAGGAACACATGTATTGGAAGCAGTTGGGAAGTAATGAGTTATCTCTCTATCTGAATTCTCTCTCTTCTCTTTCCTACTTCTTCTAGCTTCTTCTACTCTATTCGTACAATTCCTTCTTCTCTACAAATTCTGCATCTTCTGTTGTTGATTGGTAACAAGTGCACATCCGACTTGTTACAAGTGGTATCGGAGCGAGGTTTTCAGTATCCAAACTGCAGTCATAATAGCTAGACGAAGGAGAAATAGACCTCAGGTCATGGTGGATCCGACGACTAAATAGTCTCAGCTAGAAGCGAAAGAGGAAATTACGAGATTGAAACAAGAAATATTATCAGGGAAAAAGATTTCAGGATCTGTCCCCCAAACAGATCCGGATACAGGGCAAACGCAAGATGAACGTACAGAAAATTTGGATAGGGAAGTGGGACTGGTGAAGCTGCAGTTAGAGCATTTATCTGATGAGCTGCATGATAATACGGAGTGGTTTAAGAATCAGACGGCCAGATCCGAACAATCGTGGTGTTGTTCTAGCAGAAGATAGAAAAACAAGTTAATGCAGTAGTAGAGCTCTTCCACAAATAGAACATTAATAGATCCATCTTAGGGGAGCCCCCAGACAAAGCTGCTGAGTCTTCAAGAGCCAAATCAGCAAAAGGTATGGATCAAACTTACGTTGATGATTTCGAAAACCAAGGAGTTGAGGTGGAAGATTATGGATATGAGGACGTTGGGCGTGGGAGGAAGGCAAAGATGCCATATACTGACTTTCCTAGATTCAATGGGCTGAATCCACGTTCATGGGTGGAGAGGAGCAATGGATTTTTTGCTATATATACTGGTGTTCGTGACTATGAAAGGGTAGAGTTTGCACGTATGCATTTTGAAGGGGATGCAGACACTTGGTTTAGGACTCTTAAAACGCCTAAACCAACTGACTGGGACAGGTTTATTGCTGCTGTTTTTATTCGCTTTGATACGGAGGATCCTGACAATTTACTAGAAGACTTTATGTGCATGAAACAGGGGAGCAATGAGTCATTGCAGGATTTACTTCGTAGGTTTGATTCCCTGGTAACATCGGTGATGATAGCATATCCTGAGTTTGAAGAGAATTTTTATAAAGAAAAGTTCATAGGGTGTCTCCAACTTGAGTTGAGGTTAGCCGTAAGATCTGATAATTCTAGTACTCTTCTACAGGCCATTGCATCTGCAAAGAAACAGGAAAGGACGGTGCGTTATTTGATTGATAAAATAGCAGCTGGAGCTATTCAAAAGATGCAACCCAGACCGTTCCATAAACAGGGGGCTCAAGTTACTAACAAGGTTAAACAAGTGGCTCAACTTGAGAAGAGGAAATTTATATCTGATGCTGAGATGAAGGAAAGGATTGAAAAGAAACTTTGTTTCAAATGTAGTGCACCGTTTGTACCTGGACACCGATGCACTACTAAATTATTTGCACTGCAGGCACAATATGAGGTGGA
>JAOWBN010011336.1:0-10972 GCA_028565015.1 Pinguicula moranensis
GTATGGCATAATGAGAATATTACAAGAGAAAGTAAATACATCCTCATCTCTGATCAGAAACAGAGCATGAGAAGCATCAGGAACTGACAGACTAATTGCACAGGTTCTATGCTTATGCCAGCTGATAGAACTATTAACTTATCATATTACCACCTGTGAACACAATTGGGCAGCATAGTTGAGGTATGCGAAACCATTCGTTGACTGTGAGGCTTATAAACGGTTCTTTATGTGCCACAAGCCAAATCCAGAGATGTAATTTGATCCAATCAGTTGCGCAGGTGAATCCAAATTCTGTATCAAATCGGATTTCATTCCGCTCATTCCATATAATCCAGATGGTGGCCTGCCACAAAGCTTTCCACATATCTGCTCCAACTTTGCCTTGTAATAATCCCATGTGCATTTTGAAATGCGGAATGATGTTATTATGCCCAATGTAACATAAATGAAAACATGCGTAAATCTCCCTCCAGATTACATAGGCTCGAGTGCATTCCAGGAATAGATGAGTTGTTTTTTCCTCCTATAGACCACAGTGAATACATATTTGAGCATCTCTGTCAATGTGTACCCCATGCTTGAGGAAGTTATCAATGGTTGAAATTCTTTTTAAAGTAACACTCTCCATGCGGACATCTGAATTTTTATGGGGGGAATTTGTTCCATACTGAGGCTGCTGCTTTCCATTTATGGCCAGCATTATGATCAAAATTAGAGAAAAGAATTTTATGTGCAGAAGAGACAATGTACCTCCCTGAATAATGTCCCAACCAAGTCCAGTGATCTGCTGCTGATGAATTCGGCTTATATGATGCAATGTTGTTCAGCATCTCCACATGTTGATATGTTTCTCTGCTACGCAATGGTCTTTTGTAAGTTAGGTCCCACTGCAGCAATTCCTGAATGTCTTGAGCTGCTTCCTCCACCGTGATCTGCTTATTGGTGCTTAGCTTGTATAAGTTGGGGAATCGTGTTGCCAAACAGCCTTCACCTGCCCAGTTATAGGTCCAGAAGAGGGATTGATCTCCCTTGTTTGTAATTAACTGGATCTTTGTGTTAAGCCAACCTTCCTTCGCGAATTGCCATATGGCAAACCAGTACCTTGAGACTGAATTAGGCATTGTAACCAATGACCAGTCGCCAAGATGATCTTCCTTGTGTAAGTATTTAGCTCGTATTATTTGAAAGCGCAGATTGTCAGGTTCAGTTCTCAATCTCCAGAGCCACTTGATGAGCAAGGCTTTGTTTATTGTGGAAGTGTCATTGAATTCGAGCCCCCCCTCCTGTCTTGACCTGCAGAGATCTGGCCAAATCCAGTGAATTGATTTGTTGGCTGTAGAAGTATTCTACCAAAGAAAGCTTCTCAGTAACTTCCGGATGTCCTTCACTATATGTTGGGGAGCTTTAAAAAGAGTTAGATAGTAGATAGGAAAGCATGACAGCACTCCCTTGAGTAATGTAACTCTGCCAGCAAATGTTAGTAGCTTGTTCTCCAACTTCTTGACTTTGGATTTTATTACCTCTAATATAGGCTCCCACATTGCCAATCTACATGGATTAGCTCCTAATGGTAATCCAAGATAAATAAAAGACAAGGTTGCAATCTTGCAATGCAGGATATGGGTTGCTGAGCTTTGAACTTTTCTTCTCATATTCAGACCGGTGAACTTGCTCTTCGAGAAATTTATAGATAGTCTGGATAACTCAAATATTCTTAATATCCTTTTCAGAACTTCAATCATTTCTAAATTCCCTTTGACAAAAAGCAAGGTATCGTCCGCATGACTCCCTTCAATCTACCTATGTTGCTTGCCTTTTTGAGTAAAAGTGATAAGCCTTCTACCACTATCAGAAAGAGAAGAGGAGAAAGGGGATCTCCCTGCCTTAGACCACGCTGGAGTTTGAACTCACCCGCGTTGCTGCCGTTAACCAAAATCGCCGCATAGGAAGATGAAATACACTCTTTTATCCATTCTACCCATATCTGACAGAATCTGAGCTTGTTTAACATAGCAAGGAGAAAATTCCGGTCAACGGAATCAAAGGCCTTAGAGAAGTCTAGTTTGAGCAATGCAGCAGTTTCTTTGTCCTCTTTATGGATTGAATGGTTCCATTGGCTATAAGTATACAGTCAGTGATTTGGCGCCCCTGTATGAAACCTGTTTGGTTGCTGGAAATGACCTTGTGTATGACTTGTTTCAGCCGATTGGCAAGTAATTTTGACAAAACTTTATATCCGCAACCTATAAGAGATATAGGATGGAACTCTGAAATTTCAGTAGGACTAGAGATCCTTGGAATAAATGTGATGAAGGTAGAGTTTGAGCCTTTTCCCAATTTTCCTCCCCTGTAGAATTATTTGATAAATAGGATAAAGTCATACTTCATAACTTCCCAATGTTTTTGGATGAAAAGGAAGTTGTATACGACTGGACTCAGACTTTTGGAGGCTGTGCAGTTCCACACAGAATCTCGAATTTTAGCTTCAGAAAAGTCAGCTATTATATATGCATTATCCTCCTCTGTTAGAATTGCCTCTGCAGGTATGTCTAATGAGGGCATGTTCCAATTTTCTGATGAATAATGGGCTCTGAAGAAATCTGTGATCCCTTGTTTCACTTCTGATATGTTTTCTGTCCAGATACCATTTAAATGAAGTCCTCTAATACCATTTATACGTTTGTTCCAGTTTATCCTTGCATGGAAATACTTTGTGTTGCAGTCTCCTTCTGTGATCCACCTTGTATGCGATTTTTGCTGTAAGATAGATCTTCTGTGCATGATTGACTGTTTTAGCTTACCCCATATAATACGTCTGTTACATTTGTCAAGTTCTGATGGAGGCCTGTGCTCATCTTCACTATCAATTTCCCTCAGCTTGAGCCTGAGTATATCAATCATTGAATCAGCATTTTTGAAGACATTTTTGTTCCATATACTTAGTTGTTTCCTCATCTACCTTATACTCAGTTGTTTCCTCATCTACCTTAGCTTTTCGTTCAGTGTAAAGCACCTTGAGCCATTCACTGTGATAGCTTCCCATTCTTTTTTGACAAACCGTTGAATCCCACATCATTATTATAGCAATTTAAATTCTTTACAGGTTTGGGTCCCCAGTTTGTGTCATCTATTGTAAAGAGAATTGGCCTATGATCTGAAGATTCTTTATCTAATCCCAGCTGGTAGGTGGCAGGCCATTGTTGCAGCCAAGGAGTTGATAAGAGGAATCTATCAAGTCTACTGCAACAGGTGCCTTCCCTTGATACACATGTGAAACGGTATCTATGCGGGGGTAGGTCAACCAATTCTGTTTCACTAATGAACAACTCGAACTCCCTCATCTCAGATCGAGTGTAGATGTCATTACTTATGCTCTCCTCATTGCTTTTGATGGCATTGAAATCTCCAACGATGCACCATCTCGCCTTAGGTTTCCTTGATACCATATCTATGATTGACTTCCATAAATGTCTCTTGAGATTAATTTGACTTTGGGAATAGATGTTTACAATGTAAACAACTTCTGTACCACAAAACCCTTCTACACCGATCATACCTTCACTTGTCCAAGTTCTTGAACATTGAAAAGCTGACTTTTTCCATATGCATAATAATCCACCTGCACTCCCAGAAGCACCGTTGTATGTCCACTCAAAGTCATCGTTAGGCCACATTTGCCTACAATATATCGACTTATTTCACTTAACTTGGTCTCTTGAATACATATGAAATCTACCTTTTCCCTTCTGCTCAAATCTTTTAACTCAGTTCGTCTTCTTACCAAACCGAGTCCATGTATGTCGTAAGATAGAATTCTCATTTTCAGGTGGAAACTTTGTCAAGCTCGAGTCCATAGGCTTGTGAATTGTCCCTGTTTTCCATCTGATCTAGTCTGCTTATCATCTCTGCGTTGGAGGAGTGAGGAGTTACTCTCAATTCTAAGACCAACTCATATTTTTTCTCATATGGTGATAGATCATTTCTGTTGGCAGCTGGAGCCTCTTCTTCTATCTGTGCACTGACAGTTTCCGAGATCCTCTGTGAATGTTCTTGCAGTTTAACGGTTGGATCCGTGAATGTTCCCATAGGTATATATGTTTCACTCTTTTTCTTAGCACGTGATTCAGGTAAGAGATTTAGCAATGGTGCAAGACCAAATGGATCTGAATTATCCATTGAAGATCCGCAGGAGCCCTACCTGAAATAATTGTTTTGGATAATATAGAAACTCCCAGAATCTTATCATTTATCGAATCTAAAATTGGTCATGAATAGGTCCATAGGCCCAGTCTTTTGTGTTGTCGGACTAAAAGGGCTGTAAAGCCTCCTGGTGGGAGAGGTGATGTGGTCCGCATATATTGGGTTGTGGTTACTGGATCAATATAGTCATTTTGGGTCATCTGCTGAGCTGGGGGATTGCAAGCATTGATTGGTGGAGAAAGTTTTGTTTCTCTGTCCTTAATGGGCGTCTCGAGGTGTTGACTCTGCTCTGGTATATCTGTCTTTCTATTTCTTGCACAGGCTGGGTCGCATCAGAAGTGTTGTACCAGTGAATCAGGTCCTTTTCATTGACTGGACTATTGTGTATCATCAACTCTTTACTCAACGGTTTGATTTCCAATGGCTCAATTTCCCTATCGTGGGTCTCGGTCTCTGATTGATCTCTGGCCGATGTTTGTCCCACTTCTGTTGCCAGCTGCCAAATTTGATCAGGATTGTTGTTGAGCCCCTGTTTTCGTGATCGACGAGAGTTCCCTTCTTGCAACGTTGGCCAAATTTCTTCATTGAGTTGACCATTTTCAGGCTTTTTCTTCCTCCACACATCGATTTATGGGCAAGTTAAATTCTGTATGCGTAGGAGTTGTTTCTTCAATGATGTGTATGTTGAACCTCTCTGCTTCCATAATGACTTCCATTGTCAGGTTTATGAGAGTATTGTCATTAACAAGTGCTTGCATACGCCCATATTGCATCTCTGATTGTGTAATTGTCTTCTCATCAATAGACACTAGAAAGCCTAATCGTGAAGCAACGGTTGTGAAGAAATCTTCATACCAGTAATGTAAGGGGTCCCCTTACTTGTACCCATGCCGGTCGAGTCAATTTTCCCCCTATTAATTTCCAAGGGTGGAGGAAATGTAGACATAGTTTTCATGTAGAATTCTCGTCATTCATTAGCTTGATGGGGTCAGTCTCGGGTTTAAGTTTGAGTAGTACTTCTCCCCCTTCAAGGCGAACGGCAGAGCTCTCCGCATATCCTGCTTCCTTCATGATCATGTTCATAGAGTTCAGATCTAGTACCGGTGACGGGAATCCCACTAGACATTTAGTTAGCTAAGATGTAGCAAGTGGGTCTGGTTGAAATTGGATGGAGATCTTCTCCTTCAGGGGATCCTTCTTTGCTCAGGGATTCTGTTTGGGTTGAGGGGGTCCCTTACTTGAGTCTCGATTGGTTGCCGGCTCTGGTTTGGAAGAAGTGCGTGCATCACTTATCTTGGGAAGGAATGAGCCAATCCAAATTCCTTTGAGCTTATCTTTCAGAAGCGTGTGGGCTGAATTCTTGAAAAATCGGACAAAGCCAAAGGAGGTAGAGAGGGAAGACCCCTTCTTGGGTATGTGTACATCGCTCACATGGCCGTATGCGGAGATAACCTGCCACATCTCTTCTCTTTTTCAAGATGGAGGGAAGTTGGTAAAGTGGAAGGAGATTGATCCATCACGGATCTTTCTGATGTAGTTGGGTAGAGGCTTCCTTGAAGAGCTCGCAGCTGCTTCTCTAGGTAGCTGTTTAGACGGAGAGTTTTGCCGTTGTTTATGCCACGTAGTTACATCAGTCCACTCATTCTCATCTTCTTGATTTGGAGTGTTTGTGAATATTGGATCTTGGAGTAGTCGCTGCTCGAAGTATCCATTTTCAGAAGAAGTAGTAGACATTTTAGTGAAAGGTCAGAGCTTTTTCTTCAGAGAGAGAGAGACATTTTCGCTAGCTTCATTTTTTTCCCGTCAGTCTCCTTTCGTCCAAGAGATTGGAATCATCGTAGAGAAATCCTTTATTGAAAAGGCTAAGGTGCCTTTGATAGCGAAATTAGAATAATCTTAAGTTATTCAAAGTTATATGTTTACTTATGATTGAAAATACTTAAACGTGTCTGGTATACAACTTCGTGGTGATTACACGAGATTATAGAAACTCGATATTATTAAAGCAATGTTTGGTGACCTAATTTAAACACAATATAACTGCGCCATGTCATCAAGTAAAATAGTAAATTATCAATTTAACCCTAAATTAATTTTTTTCAAAAGCGTTGTGATTTTTCTTCTATTTTTTTCTAAATTGTGTTCAGGGTTAGATGTGTTAATCCTATTTAACCTTATGCTACATTAAGATGATCCCTAATCGTTGCAACCACCCCCTATCTCCCTTCCATCACCCGATTGAAAATCATGTCCATTAAGAGCCCCAACGTACCAGACTATTTGATGGAAAAGAAGCCCACCTCGGTTTAGTCTACGACATCCCAAATCCGGCATGAAGATGTCCTAAAAATACCCATCGAGATTGATCACCTGGTTGTTGAAGGAAAGATCCTGAAGGTGGATAATAGTCACCAGTCGTCCACAACATTCAATATATTACCCGAAAGTAAGAACGAGGTGGAAGACGAGCTCCATACGGTGAGAGCTTCGAAGTTTCACGAGAGAAACACCTCTAGTATGGGTGGAGAAACTATCCCGATGAAGAGGATGACAGTGACAACATTGAGTTGGTTGAGTTACCCAAATCTTTGTCTGGATTTGTAATTTTTGTTCACGGAACATAAACGTGGAGTTGGAAATTTATTCTTGTATCAAGAGAAACACACGAATCAAGTAAATTTCGAAATTAACAAAAGTAAAAAGAATAGATTGTGCAACCTAACAAAATGCTACACGAAATAGAATGATGGAAAGAACATAGATGAAAGAAGCGTACTATGCCGTAAAAACACAATCAAACATGGAACATTAACCATTGGCAAACTACTACGCTAGGAACGAATATAAACCAGAGGTCCAATCAAATGTCTACCCGAGGATCTACTCTATGATAAATACGAATATCATAGAATCAACTTTTACATGAACCCTAAGGAGGATGCAACGTAGTTCTCTTCAGAATAGGAATTCAATAAACAAAGAGATGTCTGTGAAGCTCATAATAAAGTTAACATAAAAATTGTCTTGAAAAAGGAGTTAAATTTGCCTTTAAATAGGCTACAATTTTAATGGACCTAGGATTCTAATCCCTAAACTTTATTTGAGCCCTACCTAATTCAAATTCTATTAAAATTGTACATAACCTAAGTAAGAAGTCTATCCTAACTTAATTCCTAAAAAGTAGGAAATTACAAAATTACGTAAAAAATCAAAATTCACACACTAATTTAATTAAAAGACATAAGAAGGAAAATGAAGATTCATATTAGCATCTTCTAGCAAGGGCCGTGACCTCCCACATGCACAACATCCCATATGCTTAATTTGGTCTCAATAACTCGTGTGCCAACTTCCAATTTGAAAACAATATGTTTCAAATTATTATCCCAAAATCGGATTGTTAGAAAATGATATACTTTTGTCACAATATGTATTGGTAAGTCCTCTATCATTCGGTAAAATTTTAATTTGATCTGAATTCGTTGAGACCTTCGATCACCAATAAAACCGAGATTGTGCATTGCTGCAAATAGCAGATCATGACTTAACAAGAGCAATCAGTTCCAAATTTCATATCTCACGATCGGACCGTTCAAATACAATCTCCCTTAAACAAGAGGATGCTCGATGCGTCCTCTGATTCTATTTAAATTTTTAGACCGATCCAACCACGTTTGTGCCTCTTATTGGAAGAAACCCTGAACTTGGGCTTTGCTGTAATTCACATTTTATGGTTCAATTACTTTAAATCATGCAAGAATCAAAAATTCATCTCGGGCCTCAAACAATCACATCATCTCCCTCCTACGGGGAGGGATTCGTCCTCGAATCCAAATCTTAATGCGAATTAAAATACTCCACATAAGTTGGTAACAAGATAAAAATTCCTATCGAATATCGTATCAATTTGAGTTAGGGTTTTTCGAAGCTTTGTCTCGATCTGAAGATTAGGAGGATCATGCAGAACATCATTGATGTTGTTTACATTTGGTCAAACATATGTTTTGAGTTTTACTTTGTTGGTTTTCAAGAAATTTATTTTGCTATCGGTTAAGCCTTGTTGGTTTTTAGTTTATTTGTTTTAAGAAATCATCCTTGGAGCACTTCCATGAGCTTTCTGTATTGGTCGCCTTCAATCCATCTAAATCTATGATGGTTCTTATTAAAACAATCTACGCTGTTTAATTGGGTTAATCTTTCCATAAAAGCTATTTGTTCCGAAATCTTATCTAGAATCAGGTACTTAGGTGAGACATTTTGCTTACATTTTTTCGGCCTTCTCATACTTCTCTTGCCTCATAAATGCGATGAGAACACATTTAACAAAAGAAATACTAAGGTACAAACCATGATTGGAGTATGCTCCATGACTTATTGTGGTGACTACTTTAAGAGTTTAGGATTTCAAACCACACAAGGCAAGAGTTTAGTACCAACAAGATTGATATATGTATAACACAACAAGGCAAACAACAAATACATAAACCTAAAAGGAATAAATAAAAATAGGTAAACAATGATATCTCATACATTACTCATTGTGTTTCCATGTTCCCTATGGCTTGATGCAACAGAACATTACCTAAACATTATATTCCATCATTGATGCAAATCAAATAGACTTATTTATTCGTTATGATTTTATACTAGTTGATTATTATAAAAGGCTCATTTTAGTAATTTTATTGAAAAAGGATATAAATCTCACGTGGGATGCTTTCTGAATTTTTAGGAAAATTCATTAAAAAAAAAGAGAGAGAGATTTTGGGCCTAGTATGCCAGATGTGCAAACCCATTTTTATCAATCCAATCCCAAAGCCCAAAGAAAACAAGAAAATCCCTAATTTTGTTGTCAAAAGGAAGGGGCGACAAAAAGTTGAAAAGGGGGGACACAAAATTGAAGAAGAAAAAGATGTGCAGGAAAGATTGCTTTCAAAAACAAGTGAATACATCTGTTGCAAGAGAAAAGAATCAGAAAAAAGAAAAGGGAAGTTCATGGATCTGATTGAAATAAAAGAAAGAAGAGAACTTCCAACAAAAAGGATGCCGCAGGAGGACAAAATTCTGGAAAAAAAAAAAGTAGAAAAAAGTTCCATGTTCGTTTGAAGAAGAAAAGCAACAAAAAAAAGAAGAAAAAAGAAACAAAGAAGGAGGCCAGCCATAGGAAATCAATACGAAGCTACTGGATTTTTCCGAGGGGCTAAACAAATCTGATCAGGATTAAAACTACAACACAAATTGGCCTTTTGATTTGAACGTTTTCACCACCTAAAGATTGTGAATTAAAGTTAGGGTTGAATTGCTTCTTTAAGGGATTGTTCTAAATTCAAGTTTTAATTATATTTTCATTGTTTAAATTTATGTGGTATTGTTCCAAATTACATATGCATAGCTAATTTATTGTTATACTCCTAAATTGATAGAAGGGTAGCTGATTTGATGCGGGTGAATGTGAGTTTCATGTTTTGGGTTATTTGTGATTAGTCTTTGCGACAAGCTTAAACTAGTGAATGCATGTGATTTATTTGGGCCAAATAAATTATGTGAAAATACACAATATTGGTTAACTCTTTATTCCCATATTGTGCGATAATTGTCAAGGGCAATTTGAAACTTATACATAGACATAAGGTATGTAAAAAGTGGATTTCTTGCACTTAATTTTTAATATGAACAAACACTTGAATGAGTCTCTTGTTTACTTTGACATTAAGTAGTAGAAAGATGCAGTTTGGTTAGTTGAAACTTGGCTAGATATAACTCGACAGAGGGAGTTAACCAACAAACCTTTGTAATTATACAAAGAGACCGTTTTCGTTGCAACCCAATATACAGTGCGTCATTTGATGTATTCAGTTCCAACAACTTTACTAAATAGAAGCACTTGAATTTAATAGAGCCATTTTGTTTTAGTCCATTATTAGCACAAAGCTAAAAGAATTGTCAATTATAACTCTTCCAGCTTCATTTGCAATGGACACAATTTAGAATTTTATTGGTAGTTGAGTTATTTCCCAATTCTTTGTTTATATCAATGTCTTCTTATATTAAAAATCCAAAAATAAGTTTCATCTTTTTATGTTTATTTGCGTGAATTGCGTGCATAACAATTTACATAGTTACGCTGGAATAAATTTTTAACACCCAACACTCTCTGTGGGATTCAACTATATTTTTCACTTACACAATTGCACTCATATGCTTGTGGTAAAGTGAGTGTTTTAAATAATTTAACTTGGTTTTGTGCTTAAATTTGTTATACCTAGAAAACCCCACCAAGTTTTTGGCGTTGTTGCTGGGGAGTGGCACGGTTGTTTTTAGTTGCTAGAAAGTGTTATTTTAGGTTTTTTTTTTAATTTTTTCAATTCTTTTTACAGGGAGTGTATACAAACCAAATCTCAAGGACCACCACAATTTGGATTATGTGAAAGACACAAAAGATTTCCAAGAGGCAAGGAATTAGAAAAGGGAAGTGACATAAAGTACCCAAGTGGTTTTTGACAATCCCTTATACATTCCTACAATGAAAGGTAACCGAGTTGACATTAGCAGTAGAATGATTTGAACAATCAGCAACAGAATGGCTCAACAATCAGCAACAGAATGGCCCGAACAACCAACAAGCATGCAATAATGTAACCCGTGTACCAACACTGATTCCTGCACATGGGCTAGAGTATTTAGGGACTTATTTGAACCAAGGTTCAATCAGATGCAACAATTTGGACTTGTGAATGATGAGAGTTTTTGAATCCCTTAGCAGCTAATC
>JAOWBN010011347.1:0-10971 GCA_028565015.1 Pinguicula moranensis
TCGATCACAAAGGTAAATCACTTTTGAAGCAGTTGAAGAGGAGTGAAGCTGCAGCACCAAATATTGGGGAGGATTTACTTCCGAGTCACCCGAGGCTCAGGGTAAACAAGTACCGTTCTTGTTTTGCCTTATGAATTGTTCTTATTACTTTGTCGTTTGCATATGTATTTACATACTACAATTTGTTTTGAATATGAACAAGTTACTCAAGTTGAAGGTTTGGTGGTTTGAGTATTGGTTTCCCATGACTCTGAGCGATGATGCCAGCAAAGAAGCCACTGCATTGGTTAGGCAAACGATGGAAGATCTTTTTCGTGAGTACAGTTCGATATATGGTGGATCTTCTACCGGACAAGGTGGGGCAAAAAGTAGTTCAGCAGATATGACTTTGGATGGCTTCAACGCTTTCATGGCCCAAATATCACAAATGGACCAACACACTGATTTGGATCGGTATCTGATGAAAATAAATGAGTTTTTAACAACTTCGTATGGGATTTTAAAATGGTGGAAATTCAATGAATTCAAATATCCGGTACTTGTTAGAATGACACGAAACATTCTTGTCATTCCCATCACAATCATACCTTTGGAATTGGTTTTCAGCACGGGAGATCGGATTCTAAGTGTGTTCAAACATTCATTGGCACCGAATACGACCAAGGGACTGATTTGTTCTTAGAATTGGATCAAAGAAAACACCGAAATTTTTTACCATTGTGATGGGAGAGAGGACTCATAGACTTATCTACTTGATCAATGTGATAACTATTTTATTTTAAATGTATTTACTTCTTACTTGATTGTTTGCACTCTTTAAATACATATGTTATTTTATTTATGTAGAGATTGAATCGAATCCCACGAATATGGTCATTGTGGTCGACAACCTATATATCCAGGATCAATATTATGTCAGTGACACTTGTAGTTGGAACTTGAAACTATTGACATATTGTTTTATTGTGAACTACTACTTGATTTGAACTGCGATGTAGTTTTTGGATTTGTTTGTTATGAATATTGCAATATTGAACTTATATTTGTCATATTTATATAGATTTTTTGATTTATTATAACTAAAATTACAGACAAAATATTATCATTTTTTTAAATTCATAATGCACATATTAAATGATTCATCAAAGTACGTATTAATTCCATCGTTCCAATCCTAATCCCTCGAATTTTTACATGTTTAGGGTACAGTATAAAAGATTTAGGATTTAAAAACTATAAGAAAATAAAAAAAAATGTTTGATTATTCAATTAACCGAAAATCAAATCGAAAATTGAATAACCATTTTTTTTATTATTCGGTTATTCGATTCGGTTATGAAATGGTCACCCTTACCTTAAAGTGAGCTTTTATTTATTTTAAGTAGGCCACAATTCTATAAAAGTTATTGCAAACCAAGGGCGAATCCATAATTTTTTTTAGGAGGGGCAAAAATTTTTTGGGGGCGCATTAAAAAAAATTAAAGTTGGAAATAATTTTTTTTAGAGGACATTAAGTTTAAAGTAAAGAAATTCAACAGAAAAATCACTATCTATACAAACTAGCAACAGAAACAAATTTTTAAAAGCCATATAATCTTTTCAAATAAACTGTAAAGGTAACCGTTCCATGTGTTCACACACTTATTTAAGAAGTATACGCACATATCAGATGATTTTTTCCAAGAATAAAATTAAAAAAAATTAATTAAATCAATCAAATATCTAAATTTAATAATCTAAAAAAAACTAACTGGAGTTTTTCAGAGAAAAATAAAGCTCAAAGGGTTAGAGGGTGGGGTAGGCCGGACGCCCTACATAAGCCATTGCTGCAAACGTTGCGACAACGCGAACTAGCAAACAGAACATAAACAACTTCTTGAACAGAGAAGCTCTGGGTTACAAACTCAATCAATTATGCAGCATATTTATTCATTACAGTTGTGTCACATTTTCTTGCTTTTATCCAGCTCTCTAACATATTGAAATGGTCACCCTTCAATTTTCAGGACTAACGATTAGAAAAAGTTGGAAGCATGGTTGAAAAGTTAAAAGCGATGATGCCTGCCAAAACTGCTGAAAAGAATCGAAGGAAAGGGGGGAGAATGTTGGCAAAAGAAATTGAGAAGCAGCTTAAAGGTAGTGTCTTTGTTTGCTTCTAGCTTTTCTTTATTAACATATTTATGAAAGACAGAATCAACAATCAACAATCAATAATGTAATCTAGATTGAACCAGAACAAACAAGCAAACATCAAAGTTTTCATGTAAAGATGTATGTCACTCCTGGTGGCAATTTTTTTGAGTGAAATATAAACTTCCCGTTAGAAAGAAACGTGTCACCGTCAAGTTCCGCATGCTTCCTCTGCTTCTATCTCTACGAATGAAAGGTGAAGATTAGAGGATGGGTTGGTGTCTGAAGTTTTCAGATTGCGTAATTACAATCTGTGAATAGTATAGATGATGTGACATGATATGAGTCATTGAAATGAAATGTGATCTGACGTGTATTGTTTATTGCCTAAATAATAAGAATGTTCATCTGTGTTTGATCCAACGGTGTACGGTGTGTTATATATCTATGCAACTTCTGACTTATCTATTGTGACCATTGGATTGACTTGTAATCCAATGAACGGTGATGAAACTTCTCGAAGAAGCTTGGTGTTCGTCTACCGAGCTCATCCTGACCGCTCATTTAATCCAACGATGGGAATTAATCAATGCTTGCTAACCACACGATGAAATAGGATAAACTGCTCTCTCCGTCGAGGAGTGAGAATAATACGACAATTGGTTATTCTACGAATTATCTCTCTCGTTTTTCAATATTCTCTCAACTGCTCTCTCCGACGACTCACCAAAAACTGCGATTCTAGTTATATTCTCTTGAAGAAATCACATTGTTTCTTGAGTTACATTGCATTCCTAGTGTTTTACACCGATTAGATTTCTTACAAAGTGATTGTAGTCAATGTGTTGCTCTTTTGTTGAGTTGTTTGAGTTGTATTGCGAGATCTTGTTCTCGCTTAGAGGTTTCTGGCTTAGACTTGTACTGGAATTTTGAAGGAAGAAATAATATACGGTAGCGAGACTCCGAGTTATCGGAGCTCAACATGGACTAACTGAATCATTGGATTCGGCGAACCACGGGATTTATATAGAGAGTTTTTACTGTTTTCACAAATTTAATTTCTCTGATTTATCTTATATTTTAAACTAACTAGTGTTACAAAGTTTTTATATATCCGACATCAAAATCCTAACAGCATGTCGTCTGATCGGGCATTCCCAATACCTATCCCTAATTACCCAATCGGTTCGATTCCTCTCCCCAATTTCAGCCCTAAACATGATATCTACTTTCACGTGTTCGTCGATTATCCCATGGTAATTGAAGCCGGTTTTAGTTGTCCTCCAGTGGGTGGTAACTGGTAAGAGGTGTACGATAAATCCAAGCAGGGATCTCTCAAGAGAATCCACTTGGTAATATTATCGAACACCTTGCATGCCCTACTGACTAGTGTCATGGGATAATGCACGGATCCGGGATGTTTTCTTAGATGTCCGGTAATATCAAAGCAATATACGTGCTAGCTTGCGAGCATCTCCTTCATTTTGATAAATCCTTACAGTATACCCTTTCGTTTACTTTGCAGACGTTATAGGAAGCAAAATGCTTAGTAGCCAAAGCACAACAGGATAAATTGCTATTACCCCCAAGTCTAGTGGTGGAACTGATCCAGTTGCATTTTTTTTGGAGAAAAGTCTATGAAGGCTATGTTAAAGATATTCCAGGATTTGTTGCACCTTATCCAAATGTAGTTGGGCAAGTATACTCTGGAAAGAGTGTTTCAAACGGAAAAAGATATGGGAAACTTTTGGAGCTTGGATAAATAAGGCTACTGTAACTTTATGTTGTTTATTGGTACTTGTCTTTACAATATGCTATGCTAGATCTAATGTTTCTTGCCAATTGAGTTCGGTCTATTATATGAAATCCTTCCATAGCCAAGGGGTTGCAGAAAGCTTTTGTGACTTAACGGAAGAATATTTTTTTGCTTTCAACACTGCTTGACTGTTTCTAAATGAATTTTTTTTGCTTTCTACACTGCAGACTTTCATTTTAGTTTTTGGTTATACTGATTTATTTTCCTTCAAATAACTACATAAAAACTACAACGAACAATTAACATTTGTCCTCTGCCCCTCCAAACTGCTCTTCAAGTGTGATGATTTTGCCACACCTACTACCTCCTTTTTTCTTTGGTAATTAAAATTTTCAATTAAGAAAAAAAGGCCAAATTAGTCCAGAGTCTAACACCCTGTCTATAGTGTCAGTACTAAAAATCATACTACGGCTCCGGTTCGAATGTCATGAGTCTTCGTAATATGAGGAGTTTGAGTGCTGGTCATGGGCCTGATTAAACCCACTACTTCCCAAAATGTGTCAAGGGATTTATACTGTCTTGTTGACTAGTAAGTAGAGCCCTGAAATAGCCCCTGGATAAGGTAGCAAAATTTCGGTGTGAAGTTGGTGAATTAACCAAGATCTTCGGCCAATCCTTCTTACTGCAACCAGGCCCTATTCCCGTAGACAGGCAGCCCAGGCCAGAACCC
Organism: Pinguicula moranensis; assembly: GCA_028565015.1. NCBI lineage: Eukaryota > Viridiplantae > Streptophyta > Magnoliopsida > Lamiales > Lentibulariaceae > Pinguicula > Pinguicula moranensis. Next base: position 4,617 of record JAOWBN010011347.1, read on the forward strand.
ACTCGGCCCTTCTTCTCCATAACTCCTACGCTGACCAGCCCACTTGTACCGCAACCCAGGATTTCTGTCCTAGTAGTCTTCATCAACTTCTCGCAACTCGGTCCATTTGTTCCGAGGCCCAATGCTGTCCCGAGAGCCTCCACCGTGTCTTGGCAACCCAACCCATTTGCTCCTCTCACACGCATCGTCGGACCCAAGGAGTTGATTGCCCGCGCCATATCCGTTGCAGGAAATCCATCATCCGTAGTGTCCCCATCAACATCCGAGCTGTAGTCATCGCTCCGTACATGGAGGCTCGTGCGCCCACCACCCTTGTCAGGCAACACCGAGAAAGTCAGCCGGGTTGAACAAGGTACAACCCTTCGCCGGTGAAGATTTCCGCTGCCCGGCGACCCCGATTTTTCCCCCTTCCATGGACTCCTCCTCCCATTTTCTCGTTCCACGAAGAGGGTGACCAATTCCCCTCCGATGTCGACGCCCACTGTTGAGGTGATTTGCTCCCTTGATTTAGTAACCAGGAGCACCAGTCCATACAGGAGAGTGGTTCTCTCCGTCTTACGAGCCGCAACCTTGATCCTTCATCCGAAGAGATTGGCAACAATTATGAAGAACCAATCTTCCCAGCAGTGAAGGGGAGTGTTGTGGACTTGAACCCAAATCGCCCTGCCATAACCTTGTCTAGTTGCCCCATCGCAAAGATTGCTGATCCCCGCTCCAGCCCAAGCCGACTCCTCCACTAACAGACGTGTCTTTTCTAATTTAGACAGAAGTAAATCAGCACCTCCCCTTCTTCAAGTTGAACAACCGCCGCCTCCAGATATGCAGAGTAGTTAAGCGCTTCTTCCGCCTGTGTTGGGGATGTTGGATTTCGCAGTTCTCTAATCAGGCAGGAGTTGAACCATCCTATTACCGACGACTGAGGTTCGAACTTCATTTAGAGTCTGGTTGCCTTGTCCGCCGTGACAACTGTATCCAACTTTGGCGACACTGAGGACGTAGGTGAATTGCCCAAGCCTTGAATCTCCAGTGCCTCCGTGAGCCTGGATTTCACCAGAGTAGCATGCATACGGTGGGTGCCGATCATCAATCCGTTGAACTTGTTTTCCAATTGCAGAACAACCGCAGAAGGGGCGAAACGAACAACAGCGTAACGACGTCCTGCCCTATCAAGAGATTTCTCGGGATATAGATGTCCTTCACGTGGCCGAATTTGGAGAAGAAGGGCTTCATCTCTGTTAGGATTTGTGCCGAATCTGACAAAGTTTATGAAGTATTAGTATGTTTACAATAGATTTGCAAATAAAAACGAAAAGATTAAAGCAGTTTAAAACTTGGCAAAGGGATATAAGGCCCGTGGTTCTTCAGTATAGAATCCGAGTACGTCCACGTTGAGCTCCAAAATCGGATGCTCTTGTAGCTGCTATTTCTCTTGATTCTAAAAATTGATACAAGCTCTTCGTCGCACTCGAAGTTCCTTCAAGCTTCGACAATACACAACGCTCGACAAACTGTAGCTAAAAGTGACAACAGGTCACTGTATACCAAAAAATAGTTCACAAATAATTTACAGCTCGACGAACTGTAGCCAGGAGATGAAGCTTTCTTCAAAAACCAGAGAAGAATGCAAGTCTTCTTCCAGAGAGAGAATCAAAGAAGTAATGAAGTTGAAAGGTCAAAATCGTTTAAAATTCCCAGACCCACTCATATCACTTGTGGGGCCATTTATCATGATGTGCTGAGAGAGAATTCGAAGGCTTAATTGAATGAGTTATTTGTACTGCTCGAGGTAGCTGGATTTCCGGGCATCCGTCGGATTCGAGTTTAGATCGACGGCCCTGAATATTACAGATATTATCTAAGAAATAATGAGGACAAACACGTGGAAGGGGACTGTCCATTGATTTTCAGCAAATCTGATGGTTCAGATTAAAGGCAATTAAATGGGGTAGGATTGTAACTTCACTCAATTCTAACAATCTCCACCTTGAAGTTACAATCGTAACTCCAAGGTACGGTTTTATAGCTACAAGGGGTAGAGTCCCTCATAGCTCCCAATCTTCCTGCAAAATCTTCAAGAGAAAGAGGTTAACCAATTCCAAGTAAATGTTTTAAGTGCAAAGTTTTCATAATTAGATTCCATTGTTTAAATTGTTCAACCATTATTGCAGATTTATGATTCAGAAGCTCAGAAAGAATCAATTTTCTACTAGCTGTAAATGCAAAATCAATTAAATTAACATAATTTGTATAATGTTGGGGCAATTGACATTTAATTGAAGTAGTACACGCAAGATCCTGTTTGGAAAATTTATTTTGACAATTAGTTGATTCTAAATTAATTTGAGGGTAGACTGGCTTTGAACAAATCTGATTTTTCTCAAAACAATTAATTTTCTCTTTAGAAGGTGTTGCCTTGTTAGGCTCCACCTTAATTAGGGTGTTACTAGTTAATTGTTTTCTTTCTGTTTCTAGTTCATTATTAGGTTTGCATGGAGAAATTCCTTTGAATGCTGATGTCACAAAAGCACATGTTTCAATTTGTTCACCAATTTTCCCATTTAGAAAGTATAAACGATTTTTTCTTCTTGCAGTTAGTACAGGTCTATTTTTTTTTAAACACAGTCAGGTTTCCATTTTTACCGGTGAAGGAACAACCTGATTCTTCTAAAGCTCCTAGAGAAATCAAATTACGTGTCAACTTCGGAACATATCTTACATTTGTTAGCGTAACCTTTCTGTTTCCTAAAACCAATAAGTTAATAGTTCCGATACCTTCAATCGTGCATACATTGTGATTTCCCATATATACTGAACCCTTTTTAGATTCATCTAGATTTTGAAACCAATTTTTATGTGGGCACATGTGATATGTACATCCACTATCTAAAATCCATTCAACTCCTAAAGGGTCACTTGAAATGGTGAGAGCTTCTGAAAGGCAAGATGAGACATGCATTACTTCATTAGAGGTTATTGTATTGGATTCAACTAGGCGTTTTTCCTTCAGTTTCAATTTATGAAAACTAGAAATAATATGCCCTAAGTCCTTACAATATCTACAATATATTTCCCCTCTTTCATTTAAGTGCCAAGATGATATATCTCCCTTGTTGGTACTGTAATTTTTACTTCTATTTGAAGATAATATTGGTTCTGATTTTGTGTTTGCAAACAATGCATTTGTTGTTTTTCTTAGGTTTTGTAGTTCCATTTCCCTAGATTTTAATCCTGTAATTATAGTTTCTAATTTTGGAATATTTTCAGAATATTGAAATGCATTTTTTACATTGATATAGTCTTCTGTTACTGAATTAAGAAGTATCATTGACAAACTTTCGTCATCTAAATAGTGGGATGTTCCTTTTAGGATTTGGCATAATTTAAAAAATTCATCTAAATTATCATCTATACATTTGATTGGATCCATTTTAAATGAAAATAGTGAGGATTTAACTTTGATTAGATTTATTGCCGATTTAGATGCATAGATTAAATTTAATTTATTCCATAAAGTTAAAGGGTCTTCTTCTCCATCCACTCTTCTAAGTACAGAATCTGAGAGATTAAGTATTATTAGGTTATAAGCTTCTTCTTTTATTTCATCTACTTTATTCTTAGCCTTTTCGGGCCATTCTTTTAGATCTTCTCTAAGTGCATAGTGAACTCTATTGTGTGACAATGGGGCCTTCATGCGCTTAGACCAACTTGTGAAATCTCCTTTTCCATCAAACATGGAAACTTCTATTCTGGTATTCATAATATATTGTTATTAAGATTTGTGAAAGTTTTTTCTTTTAGGTTGTTCTCTGTAAGGCTACTCTTTTGTAATCAAATTTTATGGTTGTGGTTTTGTAAAATTGCTTAGTAAAGTTTTTATTGTTTAAACGTAAACTGTACAAAAATTTTTGATGTAGATTTTGAGAGAGACCGACCTTTAAGTTTCTCAAAGGAAAAAATTATTTAAGGGATGATCAGTAAGTTTTCCACACGTTTTTCCCTAGTTTTGCTAAATAAAAGGTTTTAGACACACCCAAAAAAAAATAGCCACAAACAAACCGAACGACAGTAATCAAATAATCACAGATAGATAGAAAAGCGAAAATGAGGAACCACAAGCTCAAACCAGGGTAGAAAAGAACAATAAGGTTAAGCTAGTCACGTAATCAAGAAATTACAAAAACAAAGATATGGTTGTAAAATAGTGAAGTAATTTTCGACTTATGTGACTTCAAGCTATTAATGAGTAAATGAACATAAATGAACATAAAATGAACAGCAGGCAGATCCAATCTTGTGAGGCTATGAGCCTTTAGTCCTTGAAAAATTTAAACAGTAGCTTTGAAAGATGTCTAACTTAAAAGAAAAATCAGTTACCCAAAATATAGTGTTTGTGGTTATAGATACACGGATGGAGATAATGTCTAGTTTAGTTCATTAGGCCAGCAAGAAGCAATTTAAAGTTTGTTGGAACAAAAAAACACGGAAAAGGTTTTAATTTGTACGTTAAGTGAGACAAGAAGTGTAAACACGAATCACCAGAGAAAACCAGCAGACTTTATGCCTTCAACATAAAGTTGGTTAAAGCAGTAGATTTCACCAGGAATTAAATAAAACAAACGAGCATTTCCAGTGACTCAATCAAAGATTAACTTTCAAGTCCACGGTATGATTTAACTTTATACACTTCTAATAAACAGTAGATTTCACGATTTCAGTTCACGTTGGTTAAAGCAATAATGCAGCAAAGCAAAAAACAAAAGAAAAACTTCCAGAGCTCAATAATGATAGATTTTCCAGATCTACAGTATTAGAAAAATACCTACTCCAGTTTTTTTGCTGGAGTGATTTTCAAGATCTCTTTACTGATTTTCACCCCGGAATTTTCAGATCCAGCGGCGTTCCACCCTCACCGCACCACTGTTAGAATTTGTGCCGGATCTGACAGAGTTTATGAAGTATTAGTATGTTTACGATAGATTTGCAAATAAAAATGAAAAGATTAAAGCATTTTAAAATTTGGCAAAGGGATATAAGGCCCGTGGTTCTTCGGTATAGAATCCGAGTACGTCCACGTTGAGCTCCGGAATCGGATGCCCTTGTAGCTGCTATTTCTCTTGATTCTAAAAATTGATAGTAGATTGGCTCAAGAACCCACAATTGTGTATTCAATTTACATAGGCGCTGTAACACTAGATGTATTCATTTTTTTATGCTTTGGCCTTTATTTTAGTAAAAAAATTATTTTTTTGGCTAAAAAAATCTCATACGTGATCATCAGACCTGATGTGGCAGATGTCTGGATGTGGCATGCTGATTTTGAAATATAAGTATACTCGGGTAAAACTGCCTACATTGTATTAATGTAGTTAATGGGAAAGTTCTTGCAGAGATAGATTTGGCAACAAGTTGGAGACAAGGATCACCTCGACGCATTCAAGCATTCATTTGGCGCTTCCTATATGAGATGATACCTACTTTTGATAAGCTCCAGGCTTGTGGTCTAAAAATGGCATATCTGCCAGCAACTGGATGTGCTTTCTATCAAGCACATCAAGAAACTACACCATTGCTTCATGGAGTGTCCAAGTATCTATATGGTATAACAATCTCTATATAAATGGCTTGGCTATACACATGTGGGGATCCCTATTCCACTAATACATTAGATAACACATTTGGGGATGATAGGACAGAAGAGGTGGTTTGTTGTGTAAAAATTTCTTTGGCATTGCCTTGTGTGGAAAATCTTGAAGGCACACAATAATTTTATTTTCAATGGTGTTGCCCTATCATAGATCAAATTCAAGAAGAAAAAAAGGTGAATACATGGATATGGGCAATGATATATCAAGTGTTGTTGCCGGTCTAGTGCTAGGTGTTTGGATGGAAAATACTCAAATGTAAACGGTTTAGGTAATTATTTAGGGATAAAGTTCGATGTAAACTATTGTTTGGGCATCGGCCATATTAAATAAAAATTAAATTTAGATAAAAAAAAAAGTTGTCCACAAAGACATTTATTTGAACCACATCACAAAATCATTTTAATATACTATTTATGGCATATTTTGTACCTATAGTAATTTTCTCCTTTTACTTCTTCTTTTAATTTTGTATTTTTGAGTATTTGGTAAAATTATGAAAAAATTGAAAAGTTATTAAAATAATATTTGCAAACAAATTTTGTAAGTTAATTAAATAGTGTTTGTAGTTAAATTTGGCAAGATAATTTTAATTTATTTACGAAATTACCATTAAAAGTAGAAGTAGAAAAAAAAGTAGCCTCCTACCTAATTTTGAAAAAATGAGTTTTGAATGGAAAAAAAAAGTAGAAGGAAAATTAGAATTTTAAAAT
>JAOWBN010011358.1:0-10971 GCA_028565015.1 Pinguicula moranensis
ACTCGGAGTTGGAACATCATATTTGATGAATCAAAAGAGTTTGATTTCATCAGAAGTTTTGATGGACCTTGCATTTATGAGAAAGTTGGTGTGAGTGCGAAGACATTTCCTAATACTTTATTTAGATGACATATTGCTAATAGGAAATGATGTACCAATGATTCAATATGTAATACTATAGTTATCCAAGTAGTTTTTCATGAAAAATATTTGGGAGAAGCAACATATATTCTTAGAATAAATTATCTATAAAGATGGATCACGAGGTTTCTAGGTCTAATATAGTCGTATGTACATATATAAAATGACAAAATGTCTTAGAATGAATCAGTCGAAGAAGAGAATTTCTTCTTATAGGACTTGGTATACATCTTTTAAATAGGATGAAGCCTAACACTTATGAGGATGAGATTCGCATACAATTGATACCATATGCTTTGGCTATTGGATCTACAATGTGTGTAATGTTATGAACTAAACCCAATGTCTCCCATGCTCTAAAGTGTTACGAGCAAGTATCAATCTAATGAGATTGGATTGATGGTTAAGAATGGTTTTAAAGTTCCTTCGGAACAAGGAATCGTTCTTAACAAATGGAGGTGTTATGATTTGGAAGAGTTCTAAACAAGTTCTACAACAAAAAGAACATACATTGTAACTTTAGAAGTTGCAATAGAAGCCATTTGGATTAGGAAGTTCATTCATGAATTTAATGTGGTTTTGCCTATTTCAAGTCCCATAAATATGTAATAATAATGGAGAAATAGGACAAGTAAAGGAATCAAGGTCTCATCTAAGATCCAAGCATATACTTAAAATGTTCCTTCCATTAGATAGGAACAATGTAAAGATAGAAAAGTTTTGTCTATTTCAAGTCCCATTAAAATGTAATAATAATGGAGCAATAGGACAAGCAAAGGAATCAAGGTCTCATCTAAGATCCAAGCATATACTCAAAATGTTCCTTGCATTAGATAGGAACAATGTAAAGAAAGAAAAAATCCCATTGGATGGAGATCCCTTGACCAAGGCCTTGTCCCAGATAAAACATGTGAGCATGCATTATAACTCTCGCTTTAGAAGCATGAGTGATTGGCCTTAGTACAAGTGGGATTTTGTTAGAGTTGTGCCCTAAGGCAATTGTAACAACGGTTTTTTGATTAATAGCAAACCTTCATTATTTGTTTAATTACTTGCATTATTATTGCATATCAAATAATGAAACCCTGATATTTTTAACTTAGAGTAGATCATAAAAATGATATGATTATGAGGCCAATTTAATAAAGTTATCAATTCTAAATATCCCTAACCATAGTATTAATGAGACAGAGCATCACTAATATGGATAGGTTAGCATGTTCTAAGTCATTTCCTTTTGAAGGAAGTATTGATCTCATCATCTAAGGTATAGTGACGCCTAAACTAAGTCATGAATGTTTGTAATTGACAAGTACATCAGATTTCCCCGACTATAGTTCACCATATTATCAATGACTGATACTGTAAAGAATAGTAGGTGTAAATCATCATTAGACTTAAGATCACCATGGAATCTTGTGTATGTATGTGACTCTTTGATTCTAGTCGGAGTTACACTGTAAATGGATAACAATGGATAGTTTTCGGAATGGTATGAAATACGAAAGGATTGTGAGTCATAATGATCATCGACCTTCCAAAGAGGAAGGATCAAGAGAAACCATGAAAAAAGTACAAACAACCAGCGGAGAAGGTTTCACATTTAGAAAATCACAAACCACTAGGAACGACACAAGATGGGTGCTAATTGGAAAAGGGGTTGTCCGGAAAGAGCAGAGGAAATTCCTGATGGATGGATCCAAAAGAAGACAAAGCACTTTGACAAATTGGTCGTCAAACATAGTAAAATGATAGGGTAAAGGATGAATACTCTTGTCTCCAAGGGAAGGAGCAACCAATAGTACCTCCGAAGCATCTCATACAAACGCTAATGGTCGATTGACTCAATGAAAAAATCTCTAGACTCACGAGGATAAGTCAAAAGGGAACAACAATAAGATCCCCCGCTGAAGATACAGTCTCACATTGTGGCAAGATTTCCAGTAATGCCCCCCTAGGGGACAACGGAGGAAAGATACCATTATAGAGGACCAGCGGTCAAAAATTGCCCCTCAAAAGATAGTCGCTTGTGTGGCATTGTCATAGCTCAGGAATCAAAACCCAAGGAATACACAGATAGAGGAAAGGAAAAACTTGGGCAAAGATGGAATGCGTAAAGTCACTACAACAATTTCACAAACAATTATGTGTTATAAAAAGCACTATTACCCTTAGAAGCCCAAAAGACGCAAATAAGGTGAATAGACACAAAAGTTGAATAATCATAAAAGAAACTAGAGCAAAAAAATAAGACGGGAAAATTAGTAAAAGTTAAAGGGTCATAAATATGTAATCCTTAAAATGAAGGAATCGTGATATGGATGGAAAATGTCTGGCAGATGGTCCACCAAAGAAGGCCCACTTACAAGTGTAAAGCCACCTCTAAGGGAAAAGCTCATGGGCCTTGGTAAAATCTGTTGAACCCACTCTACTAGAGGTTGAGGAAAATCACCTCGACCAAACATTCGAAGAGAATCACCACGACCATGCATCTTAGGACACTATGGGAAAATGCATCACATGCATCCCCCAGACAAAAGCTTGTTGCAGTAGTCGACAAACCTTATCCAATCAAGGTTACATGAAATGGCCTTTACCACCCTACAACAAGATAGCACACAATGGCAACCAAGCACAAGTGGGCTATACGGCTACTTGATACATCTCGAGGAAAAGACAATTACACCCCTTGTAAACTCTATAAATAGGCTTAGTTGGCCAGTGTAATAGATACACAATTCTAGGCGATTAAAGTTGGGGCACTCTATCTCTTATTCGTGCTCACACTCGTACACCACACCGCGATAATATGCTAGTCGCTCCGTCCTTCCGCTTCGGGAGTTGTATGGTGTGAATAAAAGGAATTACATTTTTCTTGGGTCACATCACAACCCTTTATTACTACCCTCTCTAAACTTTGTTGAATGTCTTTGTGATTTTTTAAAGGCATTGTATTGTTCTATTATGTTTTATATGACCCTAGATGTATGTATGCTCCCTCAAAAGAAAAAAAGAAATACACCAAAAGATAAATGCATGAAAAGAAGAGCTAATAGTGCAAAAAAGAAGAAAGTTTTGGAGCTTTATATGAAAGAACATAAGTTTTAACCGATGTCCTAAGCTTATAGTTAGGCTCTTTTTCTCTTATTCTTAAAGTGTCTAGGGCTCCTAACGTGGCTTTACATTCCTATTTTGTTTTCAACGATTACGTAAATACTTCCCACCCTACATGAGATTTTCCTTTGAGTGCATATTATCCTTGCTTCCGACTCCACCAAGGAAGGATCCTAAAACCATACACTATTCCCCATATTTGAGAGGATGGAGTTGGGCTTGGACTTTTAAATATCCTTGAAGCCTATGCATTGTTGGGATGTTGTTGATTGGTTTGGCCGGGTACACACACATGATGATGGATCACATGAAAAGTAAATAGGAATATATGAAGTGATCTTTCACGTTAACTTCATGTCAAACATGCTTTTGTGTGAACTATCAAGACCTTTTAGCTTAAGTGTTAGTTGCATCTCACAAAGAGTTATTTATTGAGTTATAATTGTCAACGTTTTGGATGTTTGGACGTGCTAGCTTCAAGGTCCTATGAGTATTTAATTTGTTGTTGCCTTTTTTTGAGCCTTTTTTTTTGTTTGAGGACAAGCAAAGTGTAGGTTTCAAGGATTTTGATGATTTGGTTTTATACAAATTTATCGAGTCATTTCTTACTAGTTTTTTTTCTTAAATTTTGAGTATTTTGTGTGTCATTTGTGTTCTTTTTTTGTCTTAAGGTACCTCAGTGATTGTTTGTGTGAACAGAGTCCAAGAAGGAGAGGGAATAAGATAGAAATGACCAAAGAAGGCAAGGATGCAAATGTGCAACTCCATGATAATGCGTATATCTCTCAGTGTATAGGTCCAAACTCAGTCATCCAAAATTTTACAGAAAGTATACTTGAAGAGCTTACAAATGGTATATTGCATGCTCCCTATTTGGTTCTATAGAAGTACCATAAGTTTCTTGAAATTGGACAAAGTATAGAAAAGACAAGCAGGCGTCGCCCCTGTACTTTCAAGCACCAGTCACACGCCATCATTAACTTGCCAAGGGAGATGATGTCGCCTTCCCTGCCAAGCCCAACGCCCGCCATCAACCATCAGAAGCTCCCATACCACATTTTGGAGAGCTGAAAAATACAACCAGGCGCCTGCCTGGACAATGAGAAGCTACACTATAGTGTTTATGCCGGCCGCCATTTTCCTTCAGGCGCCTGTTGCCATCACGGATCCATTTTTTCACGGGAACTTCTTTGTCTTAAACTACACTTGTACTCCCCACATTAACCCTACTTATCTCTCTCTTTTTTCTCTTGAGAAAATATTGCAAGTCCTCATTTGGAGGCACACGCCTATTCTCTACAACAACTCTCCATTCTCTCTTCTTTACTCCTCCTTTACTTTTGAGTTTTTGAATTTATTTCTTGCAATTGATTTCAATTGAAGGGAAGGAAGGACTCCAACCCCAAAATTGGTGTTTCCATCAGGTTTTGGACCATTGTAGAAAATTTGGTGGTTGACCCAATTTAAAAGGGAAGGATTTCATTTAGCTTTTGGATGCCTTCTCTACATGGGTTTGTAATAGACCATATTATTGCTTTCCCTTTGGATTTGTGTATCTAAATACTTTTATATTGGTTCGTAGTGGATTTTACTTGCGTTGTGGATTGGATTTGGTGTTTGCTATGACTTCAGAGGTTGGGTTAGGACCCCATAATTGTAATAATTCATTGTCTTTTGTTAACCTAAGTTAGATTGATCACCTCTATTATAAAACATAGAGGATAGACTGACAAAATCGAGCTCCAAATAGACCAACATAACTAGGTACCTAAGTTAAATAATGGTCAGATAGGTTATAAAGTCCTTGATCTAATGATCATGATAGAGGGAAATTTTGAAATCTCATGTCCACTAATTAGATTCCCATAGCCATTTAGATGATGAACCACTAAATGACCAGCCCGGGACTCTCGTGCACCAAATGTATCCCACAAGGTTTGCATGTTATAATACCAATTCAAGACATTACATAGGTACATGAAGCTAGGTCACCCATACATCCTTCTCACTAAATTTTTTCCCAAGTAATTTATTGTTTTGTTTGCTTGTTGGTTAAGCTAATAAATGAAAACTTGAAAATGATAAAAAAAAATACAATCACTCCTTTTTTTTGTTAAACCAAATTTCATTACATGTAAAAATATGTACAAGAAAGAGAGAGCAAGGGAATATAAAATACATAGTGTTTCTGTGCCTGTTAGAGGGTATCAACTAGCTAATATCTATGGAAGTGAGATTCAATCCTTGTTTGCTTTCATTTTAAACTTTCCTTTATATAATCACTAGGTTCTCAATAGCTTAAGTCTAGTGACCCCAAGTATTTGAGTGATTGATTGGTCCACACCAATCCCTTCACTTGCAAGCTATTACTACGATAGGTTAGAGACATGCCCTCTTTGCCTAACATTGTACCTGAATACTGGGACGGGGAGTACGGTGGATGAAGAGAGAGAATATGTGGGAGACAAACCGACATGGAGAGAGATCAAGACACTCATGAATATGAAATGAACTAGGAAAATCAAGAAAGTTCAAAGGCTATACATATCCCTTAAACATGGGGGGATTCATGATTGGACGGAATAAAGGTTATAACTGCCAAGACACCGCCAACTGCCGACATAGGAGATAACGAGAATAATATCCACCGTCCATAACATGAACAACTGATATATAAAAAGAAAAATACCGATACACCCTGTACAAACTCCTATAAATTGACCCGTTTGGCTAGTGTCGAGCATAAACAATTCTTGGAGAAAAAAGTTGGATACACTTTGCATATGTATGTATTCATTTCTCTCTAGGAAGTATATGATATAAATCAAGAGATTAGGGTAATCAAAATCCATCCTCACACATTTTTTTTGTTATACCAAAATTCACTAAGAAGAAAAATAAAGTTTATGTACAAATGTGAAAGAAGAAAATAGAAAATACATAAAGGAAAGGAAAAGAAAAGAAAAGAAATACGTGGAGCTCAACATCCCCTGGAAAAAGATTGGACTGTGGCCCAAGCACCTTAACATATCCTTCAGACCCGACTTCAATCATCAACCGCTTGACTTTCACATACTTTAGGAATGATATTAATGCAACATTGACCTGAACTTAGATTGTCTCAGAAACTCAGATTTGCTGGTATATGCCTCTACAAGCCTCATTTTTTTCAACCTATCAGAGCCAACTCTGGTACACAATTCAGCTTGCAGTAAAAGCATCAACTTATCAGCTTATGTAGGAGTCATAACTTTATTTGCTAAGCTCAGCCTGCACCTATTGTTCTGAAGCCTACAGGAGTCATGACTGTCAACTTATCAATCACTATAATTGGTACACAGCTCAGCCTGCTCGCCTAATAGCCTGAATAGTTAATGGATTGTTCTTTGAACCCCATTTCTAAGTCGTGAAAGACGGACAGGGTGAAGATGTAACCAATATTTTTTTCCAGCTGCTCTATTTCTTCTAAATTGTCTTTGACGAGGAGAGTATCCTGCTAGGTGTTCAGCCATCTCAGTTCATTGTACATGACTCGCATATCTTGATCTTTCAATCAACAAACTGCCAACATCAGGACGTAGTGATTTTATGCAGCTACTCAAATGTAATTATATCCATCCATGCTCCTCATCGCAATGTGAGTTTTCAATTGAATGCAGCGGCTCTACTTCTTGAAAGATATGCATGCTGATGGCTGCATTATCCAGTTTGAAGGTGAGTAAGGGAATTTCTTGACTGTTATGATTGCTCTTAACCAGGGGCAAGTTACTCTTTGTATTCTTTACACCATCAGGTGAGTGGTGGGTTTTGTTCATTGAAATGGCAGTTGTTTCTTCCTTTCCATATTGTCCAGGTCATTGCCAACCAGATTGAGATCCAGGCAACTTTGTTAACCTGTAGGGGTATGGCTGAGAAGTACTCCAAAATGGTTGGAGCATTGGTACCAGGGCTTGCTTTGCCATCATTTAGGTGCAACCATTTTTGCAAGTCCTTTTAGACCTGTTGTGCAATCGTGCATTCTTGGAACAAGTGTTCAATCATTTATGCGGAGGGCCTGCATAGTGTACAGTTTGCAACTGGTCTTTTGGCATGATGTCCCTTTTCAATAAGTTAGCTTTGACAGGAAGAACATTATGGATTAGTTTCCAAGAAAATATCCCAATTTTTGTTGGGGCATACCTGCACTAGAGCTGTTTAGCTTTTCCATATGTAGCTCTTTGAATGGATGTGTAGTTGAGAATGTGATCTTGGCATAGGCAGCCTCACCGTGTACTTTCCTGGACTATTATCTTCGAAGTTGTAGGCATCTATACCATATTGTTGTGGTTGGCATCATACAAAAGGGATATGACATTTGTTGGATCTACTAGTTGAAAGTCTTGCAACTCTCTTCTCCAAGACCATGTCCAATTCTAGATTCTCCGTCCCATCCGCTTGAGTTTGTTTACACTGATATCTATGTACACATCAATATTATACAACCTCGGGTAGGAGGTTGACAAGGGAATATGATGATGCCACTTATCCTTATAGAATATCCCTCCCTCCCCACATCCCAGTTTTATTGTCATATGACTAGCAAACCAGCTGTTGTAAAGAGAATCCTGCAGACTACTCCACCATCTTGAAGCATATGCGCTCCCTCATCTCCTACCTCTGTGCCTGTTTAGCTGTGTTACGTGCTTGTTCAGTTCTATGAGTTCACCTATTGAGAGCAAACCATCAGTTCCATACTTGGACCTTAGGATGTCCATTGCCAATTATTGATCACCATTCATAATCCTTTCACCCCACTTTCCTGGCATGGCCTTATTGAAAGTTGATAGGCATCGTAAGCATGCTGAGATGTTTTGATTTGTTTCCTTGATGCCCAACACATTTTTTCCTATTTATGCTAGTATCGTAGAAGAATGATCTTTGTATACTGGTCGTCTTACTGAGCTAGTTGCAGGTACCCGGAAGAAGGAGAGATAGTGTGATGGTAATGCTGATAAAATCGAGTCAATTAGGATTATTTTACCCCCAAAGGATAGACATTGATGCTCTCAAGAGCTCAGTGTTTTGTTCAATGTATCTAACACAGGTTTCTAGGTGATCATTATGTTTGTGTTTGCTCCGATAGGCAGACCTAGATAGGAGAAGGGAGTAGAATATGTTCTACATTTCAGGAAGGTAGCCATCACTTCCATAGTGGTTTTAGGTATGTTGATACTAATTAACCTGCTCTTACTAAAGTTAATTTTAAAGACCGAGAGAATCTCAAAGTTCTACAATACTGTGTTGAATATGTGGCTTTCCCAAATAAAACTGTATCATCTGCAAATTGCAGATGTGATACAGTCACTTTATCATTCCCAATATCCATTCCCTCCAAAAATTTAATATATGCTTCCTTGTTCAACATAACCGAAAGGCTCACTGCTACCAGCAAGAAAAGGGATGGTGAAATTGGATCTCCTTCTATCAAGCCTCGGGAGGGGAAGAACTCTGTTGTTGGGTTACCATTGACAAGGATGGACATGGATGAGGACTCCAATAACTCTTTAATCCACAGGATCCAGCAAGCTGGGAACTGCATTTTCCTCATCACATCTTCTAAATAAGCCAAGTTCAAAGTATCAAAGGCTTTTTCAAATCCACTTTGAAGATGAGTGCATGCTTTCCGAACTTTTCATTTCATCCACAATCTCATTAGTGATTAATACACTATCCAGCAACTTCCTTCCTTTTATAAATGCCATTTGGTTATTAGAGATCATATGTCCTATAACAAGATAGATTCTTTTTGCCAGCACCTTGAATATTATTTTTGGCATGGCTCTTATCAGTGTGATGGGTCTGAAGTCTTGAACCTGCAGCAGGGATTCAGTATTGGCTATTAAGGTGATGCTTGTTGCATTGCTAACCCTTCAATCTTGCCATTTTTGTAGAATTACCTCATCATATGGAGTATATCAGATGTCCAGAGCTAGAGCAAGTGCTTAACAAATATGAAATTAAGGCCATTAGGGCCAGGGCTTTTAGTTTCCACAATAAGTAATTGCTGCAAGTATCTCCATCTCAGAGAAGGGAACAATCAGCTTTTGTATGGAGCTGCTGTCCAAAACTTCAAATGTCATATTGCTTATCTTTTTTCTTCTCCTAATTTGTTCTCTGAACCTCTCAGTGAATTGATGTATGAAACACTCCTTCACGCCATAAATATTATCAATCCATCTCGAGCCATTCCACACTCCATTGATGGTGTTTCTTCATCTATTTTTGTTGATTATCCTATGAAATGAAGTTGTATTAGCATCACCTCGTTAGATCCAAGTTACACGGGATTTCTGGTACAGTAGGTTATCCTATGATTGATGTTTCCTGTTCTGCAGACAACTCCATTTGTTTCAAGGTGTTAGCAGTCCCTTTCCCTTTAAGATCAAGTCTCTTGGTGCTATTTTGGTCCATGCTTTGATCCCTTCTCTAACTGATTTAATCTTCTCTTTAATCTTGTAGCTGGAAAATCCAAACAGGCCATGACTGTTCCACTGGTTTGTACTAAGTTGTTGTAGTCCTGATAAAGAAGCCAGATGTCCAAAACCTTAAGGGGCTTAGCTCCCCAGTATTGTATCCAAGTTTGGATCTAAGTACTTTCTATCTTCCAGCCACATATCATTAATCAGGAACCTACTAAGCGACTCATTTCTCTTTAGGAGCTGAGGTACCATGTAAATTTTATGCGCTACATTCTCAGGTCATGTAAACCAAAAGTGCTGACAAAGCTTTTGAATAGTCTAGTTTCTAGAGCATAATCATGGTGACGCCCCCTTTCCTTTCACTATCCTCCAAAACATCGTTGAGGTCTCCCATAAGGCACCTTGTCTCCCCACGTTTTGCTAGCTGTAGTTGCAGTCTAGATCACTAGGGCCATAAACATTAACCATGTTATATATTTTGTCATTTCCTTTGCTGCATACCAGTAATGCCCAAAAACCCCTCGCCATCAAGTATACTACTTCTGTTGAATTTACTCTAATTTCAGATACATAACCACCCACAAAATTGACCTGAATATCTCTTATAACACTAGTCAAACTCAGTGTCAAACCATAAATAAGTGCATAGGCTTCTATTAATGCCATCCATCTTTGTTTCCTGAATGCTGATGAAGTCAACTTTCTGGTCTAGTATTAACTGCTTAGTTCTCCTCCTCGTTCCACGGCTGCCCAGGCCCCTTACATTGTAGGTGATTAACTTCTTTTCGTAGGTGGATCCACAATTGCCCCAATGAGAGGCAAGGGTGATATGACCTCAATCTTGTGGCTGAGTTCTATCTGTAGATCCCTAAAATCTTCTTTGTTGGGTTCATATAAGATGCCTAGCTTTTTCCCGATGTCCGTAATGGTGCCAGCTTCAGCTTAAAGCTGTCTATACTGGTGGAGACATGGCTATGCTCAGAGTGGGGTGAATGCCCTTCAGAATGCTTGTGTGAAGACTTGGTGGCTAGTTGTACAATCCACTCACCAAGAGTTGCTAGATTACTAGCTCTATTCGGACCTACTTCCCTCGGTATAAAATAGTGAAGTCTAGCATTGATAATACAGAGTGTATCACAAAGATTTGTGATGATGGGACCACTCTAATTAAAGTTATCAATACTAAACGTCCCTAACCATAGTATTAGTGAGACAAGACATCATTAATACAGACAGGTTAGCATGTTCTCAGCCAATT
>JAOWBN010011369.1:0-22696 GCA_028565015.1 Pinguicula moranensis
TTATATGTTGGAAGTTTATTCTTTATCATGCGAAGTTCTTGGAAATGCAAGTTACTCACAATTTAAGAGATGCAAACATCTGTACAGATGGATTGGCTACCATGGGCATAGATGGGATTTGGTCTTTTTTCCTTTCTTCGAACTCCTTCCCCGAAGACTTGTTTCTTAATTGATTTTGCCTGCTTCTAGTACTCCCTGACTTAGGCCTTAGGACTTTTAGCTTCTGTTTGTGTTATTTTTGATATTGTATCTTAAGTTTCTATAGCTTTTTTTCTATATCACCAACCTGTTGGTTGCGGCTTGAAGAAAATAATAATTAAACTAATACTTTATTAAGAATAACCCTTAAGGTATATATAGCACTACAAACTAAATTCTAACTGAATTTATAATTATAAATTCTATACAATTTTGCTCACCTTTAACTTTATCAGATTAATAAATAGTCTTATTAGACAATCAATAAATAACATATTAATTATTAAATATCAACACTTTTCTTCAAGATGGACTCCACTAAACTCAACTTGACATACAGTTCAACAGTCGATGGTGGTTCATCTAGTTCTTTCGTCCACTCTGGCCCGTTCAGTATCCTTCTGATTTGGTCATAGTATCCATAGATTTGGGCCACCAGTATCTCCTTCATTCGCCAACCCTAAACCCTAAATGACTAATCACTTCTCTAGCCGACACACGGCTCTTCACGACTCTCGCCGATACACGACTCTTCGTCGACAAACGGCTCTTCGCCGACACACGGCTCTTCGCCAACATATGGCTAATCAACACGTTAGTGACATTCTCGACTCCCCCTGAGACGAAGTCTCACTCTCATCACTCCTCAGTTGCATTGCACTCTCAGCTCGATACTAGACACTACTCTTACCAGCTCCTCCAATTAAGGCATAGATCTCCATCTTGCTGTCTACTCTTGCTCAGGCATAAGTCTCCATCTTGTTGGCACATCCAGCTCAATAATAGACCCCCATCTTGCAGGGTTCTTCAGCTCAGTCATCGATTTCCATCTTGTTGGCCCCTGGTTAAGTGCTAGACACCCTCTCACTGGTCCTACGACGAAAGATGCCAACTCCGACCATAACTTCGACCAGCAACAGTCAAACGCTGGACGAGTACAACACCTCCACCCCATGATCGCACGGCTGCAGTCCAACACTGTGCGATCAGTAACACCTTCAGAACTCAAACCCAAGAATACCTCTGAGACAGCACAGTAGCAGTCCAACACTGTCCAGTCGGTAACACCTCCAAGATGGCACGACATCAGTTCAACATCGTGCAATCGATAACACTTCCAAGACATGACTGCACGGCAGTAAAACAACACCATGCAATCAATAACGCCTTCAACCATCAAATCAAAATTAAAAGTAACACTTCCACATCAATCCTCAAATAACGCCTAATTGGATCTCTAAGTTTAGGTGATCAACATCATAAACAGAAATTACCAAACCACATAAAATATCCTTTTTTTCCACCAAAACACAAATATCCATCAAACGACTCCAAATCAACGAAAACAGATTAGACAGATGCGACGGACTAACGAAAATGAAGATTCTGAATTTTTTCCAGTGGCGGTGGACGGCTGCGCGTGGTAGACGATTGTGGCGCGTGGTAGACGGCGCGTGATCATGCGAGGAGGGGCGTCGTGCAACTTGGACGATGAATCCGACTTCGGGGATGGCGGATCTAGCACCGAGTTGGTGAAACGTGACTAGCAGGGCTTCCTGGAGAACTCGCGTCGCCAGTCTCGAGAAAACGCCGTGGAACGCCGTGAATCTAGACATATTAAGTCGGGGCAATGTTTGGTTGCGATTTCCGTGAAAGCGGCCGTGTCTCCGGTGCGAGCGGCTGCAAAAAGGCGCGATTCTGTCCAGGAGCTTGAGGCGTGGGGTCACAAGCAGATTTTCGGCCGGGAATCGCCGGAAACGGCCGAAGCTGCCCGTTTTCGACCACGAATAGTGGTTTCCGGCGGATGAATGGGAATTATTTTTTTTCAATTTAGTTCAAATCTTGCTCCGATATCATTAAGAAAAATAATAATCAAATTCATACTTTATTAAAAATAACCTTTGGGGTATATATAGTATTACAAACTAAATCTTAACATAATCTAGAATTATAAATCCTATAGAATTTTACTAACTCTAACTAGATTAATAAATAACCCTATTAGATAACCACTAAATAACCTATTAATTATCAAATTCTCGCGTTCTTGTTTTTCCTTCAATATTTTCTTATCCTTTGTAAGAAAATATTTGTACATATTTTTGGTTCAATGAAAATTTGGCTTACCTATAAAGAGAATCTTGATGAGCTTTAATGTTTTGCTTGAGGACAAGCAAAGATTTAAGTTTGGGGATGTTGATGAGTCGATTTTATACTTATTTTACATAGATCATTTCGGTCTAATTTGACTCAATATGATGGGGGGACACACTTTTATTGCTCATTTCTCTTCCTTTTTTAATTTCAGGTCACTTAATGCCCATTAGGGAGAAAAGGAAGGAAAAGGACCCTAAAAGTCCCATAAAATAAAAGATTTTGATAGCAAAGTCAGGGCCCCGAATCTTTAAGTCGGAGCCCCGATCTAGACGCCATATATCTGTTTTGGCAGGAAACTGCAGAGCAAAATGTAGAATGACCATCCTGTCCTTACTCAAATGCGGGAAAATATCTTATTCAAAGCTTCCGAAGGAAGCTAACTAAGTCAAAGCTTTCCGAAGACGCTATCTCTCACAAGCTTCTCGAGTAAGGTAACTTTCAGAGATATTACATGAGAGATAGCAAACCATAAATCATTCTGGAGGGTTTCGAATTCTGGGAGCCCCATTATGTCGCGGATTAATTCTTTCTGTCTCTCTGAAGGAGAATGATTATGAGATGTCTGCCCCTAGAATCACGTACCAATTTTTTCGTCAAACAATTTTGGGCATATTTCTTCCATGATACGGCGCACAAGGCAGCAGCACTTGGAGAGGAACTCCGGTGACTCCCTATTCGTCCAAGGGGTTTCTTGCCTTTATGAACTCAACTTTCATTTATCTTTTGTGTATGGCATGAACCTATTTTAGGGCATTAATGTAGCCTCTTTTGAGTTTAGTTGTGGACTTTAAATGTCCTAAATAATGGGCTACAACTCTTGCCTATGAGAGCAATGTAACACTTGTTAACTTAGATGCGAATTTCTAATTTTTAGTTTTTTGGAAATGTTTTTTTTATAAGCCAACTTTCATAAATAAAAATATAAAATGTACAAAAATGGAAAATATACAAAAAGTGGCCTATATACAGGCACTATGATCTACATCTCATGGAAGATCTACTAGCTAGAATCTTTGTGGATGATCTGGGTACTCTGCCTTTTCCTCATACCCCCTTTTGATATAGCCATGGGTGATCTAGTACAAGGCTCACCTAGCATCATAGTAGATCACAAAGCAGCTCAGCATTCAGATAATCGCCATCATCCACTCTTCACCAAATCAAAATGTCATGACTGTCACATTATTAATTCCCATTATAGGGATCTTGGTACACAACCCGATTAAGATTAATGGGTTATCCCTGTAGTGTCATAGAGGGTTGCATTCCGAAAAAGCAGTCTAGCAGATCATAAGCAAAGAGAATAGACTAGTGCAATCTACTCTGCAAATAAAGATCACATTTCAATCATAAGATCCCACTTTCTGAACATGATTTTGTAGTCCTAAGCACACTGCCTGACAAGTGTACATCAACAAAAGGTATGCACCAAAAGCTACAGAAGAAGAAACTGGAAATAAGAAGGAAACATTTTGGGAACTACTTCTGCCATATCTCTTACGCCATGGTGTTTAAAAAGCAATAGATTTCATTCAGTTCCAAGATTATCAAGACATAAGAATCCCTGAAAATGCCATCAAGAGAAAGTTCCCCCTGAATTAGCCTTTGAGAGAGGCTGTCAGGTCATTTGGTTGGTTTCCCTAAACTGTACCATAAAGAGATGAAAGGGGAGTAAGGTTGTACGCATGCAATCAATTGTTAGGAATGTCCATATTCGATGCATAAAAGTTTCAGCAGCCTCAAGGTTTAGCAAAGAGTAAATCTTTGCAGAATGCAAGACTCTAGTGGCAGCAGAACCAGAAGAGGCAGTGCTTGGAATCATCTGAGGGTTTCAGCTATGGTATAGTTACTGATATCTATCAGCCCTGGCGCAATAATGCAATAGATTTCCAAGGTTTGTGGCTGCTCAGAAATGAACCCTTCCAGTCACCAGGGATATGTGAGTCATCCTACACATTAGCAAAGCATTACTGCAATCTGTTCAGACATTAGACATTATAATCTTACATTCGATTTCTGTGTTCCTGAGCAATGATTGTAATCCTGCATAAATGCTAGTCTGACATCTTAGCAAAGACATCTCATGATTAAGCAGGAGTACCTATGAAATCCTGGTTTAGGTCAGCTGCTTAGATAGGGGCAAAGGTTAAAAGGAGATACAACAAAGAGGATTTAGTAGCCAATCTGTGAAAGAATAGGGCCAAGAATGGCCGTGTTTGTAGGCTGAGATCCACAGCTAGAATGTTCTTTTGATGTTAGACACAATGCTTGTAAAGTTAGGATCTTTGGCTTGACCCACACTAACCAGACCTTGGCAGTCATGATAGGCTCATAGCCTTATTGATCAAAACTGAGAGGCCCTCAGCAGCCACTAGATAGAACAGAGGAGAGTAGGGTCACCTTGGCGGAGTCCTCTTTGAGGGTAAAATTCTTTGATAGGGCTGCCATTTATGAGGATAGAGGAGGAGGCAGATTCTAGTAGTTCTTTTATCTATTAAATCCAGTTTTGAGGAAACCCCATTTGGGCCATAGCATCCTGCAGATAAATCCAATTTACAGTGTCAAAGCCTTTTCAAAGTCTACTTTGAAGATGATGGCCTATTTTTTTAGTTTCTTCAGCTCATCCACTGCCTCATTGTCTATAAGGATACCATCCAACAACTTTCTTCATTTAATAAATGCATCTGATCTCATTCATAACCAGGCTCAACCTCTTCTCTAGGACCTTAGAAATAAACTTAGGAATAGCACCAATTAAATTGATAGGTTTGAAGTCCTGAACATACAGAAGTGTGGCTGATTTGGCTAGCAGATAAATATGTGTTGCATTGCTTCCCTTGGCTAATTTGTAGTTCCTGTAAAATTCAACAAACAACTGCAGGATGTCAGATTTAAAGAGGTGAAAAAAAGTGTTGATGTTGCTATTTGGTTTATTGTACTTTTCCTAACTTACACGTGTTTGATCAGCATTTGCGTGTTCAATAAGCATGGTGGGAGGTCAAGAGATACAAACCATGCTAGGAATGGTAAAATCAACCGTAATCACCATAGCATGAGAATACCTTTGGGGTTATTGCTACCGTGTGTGGGTTTCCTAATCTCAAAGCCTTTAGTGCATTCAAGTTTGACTTTTAGAGAAGCATGCTTATATATCGTAGAGGTTTGCTTGTAGCTCGAGAGAGACAAGTGACTAAGAGAGAAAAATCTGGTAGATAACAAGACAACAAATCCTAAGATTAACGTAGAAAGAAACCCTATGAATTCATTAGATGGTGAAGTCACTAGCCCTATATCTCCTATCCAAGAATTGATCGCATGCGTACCCTATTTATTTATGTTTTTCAGTTTCTTTATTTGAGTCTTTTTCCTATTTTATTTGTAGGTTAGTTCTCACCCCTTTGTTGTTTAGTCCAAATTACATTGAATTCACTGAACGTTGGTGATTATCATCATAATCCATGTGGCTCGACACTCTTCTCATCACTTTATTACTTGTGCGACGTGTACACTTGTACATAATGTAGATCAAGTATGTGTGCATCAAGTTTTTAGTGCCATTGTCGGGAATTGTTAGTATGATAAGATCAATACTACGTGAGTTTAGCTAGATTGGACTTCATGTCAAGCTAGGGACATTAAAAAAGCGCTTCATGGCAGGCAAACCAAGTGTTTTTGTCCAATTAGGGATGTATCCCCGTACTCCCTAATATCCCTTGATGTGCTTAAGCTCATAACTATCATGAATTTTAAGTTTGGGGATGAGGTGATACATACTTGTTTGGTAGTATTAATTTTTCTTTGTAGTTTTAATTCATTTTTTTACTTGTTTATGGCTTTATTTTTATTACTTTTATTTTTATTTTGTTTCATCAAGTCTTTTTGGTCCAATTAGGGATGTGTCCCCGTACTCCTTAATATCCTTTGAAGAGCTTAAATTCCTAACTATCATGAACTTTAAGTTTGGGGAGGAGGTGGCACATACTTGATTGGTAGTTGTTGAATTTTACTTAGTAGTTTTTTTTAAAGTTATTTTACTTAGTAGTTTTTTTTTAATTAACTGTTTTTGCCTATTCTACTAATCATTGATGTGCCTCCGTACTCTCTAATATCCATTGATGTGCCCAATTTCTTAACTTTCATGAACTTTAAGTTTGAAGAGGAGGTGACACATACTTGGTTGGTAGTCTTATAATTTTACTTTGTAGTTTTAATTAGTTTTTACTTGTACCTTGATGAAACCCGAGGCTCCCAACTTCAGTAGACCCCACTTCCCTGCCTCTTCATGCTGGCATGCATATTTATTCTTAAGAGGATGAGGATAGGACCTCAGACTTGGAGCCTTTTTGAAGACACCACTGACTTCAGGGAGTACTATTTTTAATTGATTATCTATTTATCTCCATTTGGGTAGTGTCTGCTAAGTTTTGGGAGGGGTGCACCATACTTCCATGCTGCTGCCGTTTCATGTTTGTCATTTCGTGCTTTGTTATGTGGTTATGTGCATGTTGCCATCATGTGGTTACCTGAAGATTAGTGTGTTATCCATGCATTGACTCATGAACTACTTAAGAATTGTTTGTGGATGAGAAGTGACAATTGAGCATTGTGGGTACTGTATGGAAGTGGATTGATCTAGACAAAGTTTTTAATTGACTATGAATACTGAAAAGCCACTTCAACTAGAAGTAGCCCCTTTGAGCCTAAACCAAGAACAGGACAAGTTATGGACAGGAAAAGGCAAAAGCAAAAAAATAAAAAATCTGAAAGTCTTTTTATCTATTTTGATGAATAGCTAGGCATTTATTTATGTGCATTCAAAGATCAAGGTTAGCTATTCCAAAGAAAAAGGAAAGCAAAGAACATAGTGATGTGTATAAATGCTCTAAAAATTGTTGTATATATGTAGATGCTGTCGAGTATAAATGTATGATTTTGATGAAGAGCTTATATATTGGCTTTAAAAATAATGTCTATCTCAATAGTTTGGTTGGTGAAAAAGGTTGAAGAGTTTAATAGGATGAATTTTCAATCTTAATACTAAAGAAGGAAATGTTCACCACAAATGGATGATCCACATGTCCACTTTGCCGATTTCTTGGATCTGAACAGTTTCTTGTATGGAGTGACCATGTGTAATAATGCATTATTTCTTGGTCTGTATATGTGGCTGCGAATTTGTGTTTAAATGTATTACCATGTGGGGCTTTGCATTAAGAATCTTGATGAACATTAATGTTTTGCTTTAGGACAAGCAAAGATTTAAGTTTGAGAATATTGATGAGTGAATTTTATAACTATTGTACGTAGACTATTTTGATCTTTGACTCAATATTGATGGGGGCACACACTTTAATTTCCCATTTCTCTTCCTTTTGTAATTTTAGGTGGCTTAATGCCCATTGGAAGAAAATGAAGGAAAAATACCCTAAAAGCCCCATAAAATACAATATTTTGACTGTAAGGTTGGGAACCCAAATCCTCAAGTCGCAGCCCCAGTACAAGAAGAAATTGTGTTGGGACACAAAGTGTCAAGTTTGGGGATACAATTTTATAAAGAAAAAATCGAAGTAATAGCCAAACTACCACCACCATCCTCTATCAAGGGGTTTGAAATTTCTTGGGCCATGCTGGTTTTTGCAATAGATTTATGGAGGATTTTTCTCACATTACAAGGCCATTATGTAAATTTTTTAAGAAAGATACTTGCTTTAATTTTGATGAAAATTGTATGAAGGCATTCACTTTCTTGAGAAGCAAATTGACAACTGCTCCTAACATAGATACACCTGACTAGACGGAATCATTTCAAATTATGTGTGATGCAAGTGACTATGCAGTGGGGGCAGAGGAAGAATAAGGTATTTCACACCATTTACTATGCTAGCAGAACCTTGAATGCCCCTGAGATCAACTATGCCACTACAGAAAATGAGCTTTCGAAAATGGTGTTTGCATTCAATAAATTTTGATCATACATTTTGGAAAGTAAAATAGTGGTTTATACTGATCACTCAACCATTAATATCTCATGCTAAAAAAGACGCCAAGTCAAGGTTAATCAGATGGATTATGCTTCTACAAGAATTTGATGTGGAAATCAAGGATAAAAAGGCATCTGAAAATATGGTAGTTGATCATCTCTCACGCTTGGAGAATCATACTAATAGTGAAATGAACAAATGGCCAATTAATGATTCCTTTCCATATGAAAGACTATTGGTTGTTCAAAGCAGTAAAGAGCCTTGGTTAGCATACATTGTCAATTACATAGCATGTAAAATCATTCCTTATGGAGCATCATGGCATAAAAAAAAGAGATTTTTCTCACAAGTGAAGTCTTATCTATATGGGATAGGCCTGTGTTATGCAAATATTGCTCAGACCATGTGATTCATAGATGCATCCCAAAATAAGAAATGCATTCCATATTGACTCATTCCCATGCCAAAGAATGTGAAAGACATTTTAGAGGCAAGCACACAGAAGCAATGGTGTTGCAAAATGGATTCTATTGACCTTCATTATTCAAAAATGCTCCCTCATTTGTGACTACTTGTGATAGATGCCAAAGGGTGGGACAAATCTAAAAAAGAAATGAAATGCCTCAGCAGAGTGTGCTTGAGGTTGAAGTCTTTGTATATGTGGACCGATTTCATGGGACCATTTTCCCTCTCTATGGGGCAAAAATACATTTTGGTAGTTGTGGATTATGTCTCCAAATGGGTACAAGCAATAGCCACTCCCACTAATGATGCAGCAGCGGTACTTGTTGTGTAGGAATATTTTTTGAAGGTTTGGCACCTCCAGATGCATTGTAAGTGATGGGGGATCACATTTCTATAACAGGCTATTTGAGGCATTCCTGAGAAGGTATGGAGTTCGTCATCGTACTGCTTTGGCATATCACCCCTAGACAAATGGTCAAGCTAAAATATCAAACAGATAAATCAAGATGATATTGGAAACCACAATGAGCATATCAAGAAAGGATTGGGCACTGAAGCTAGAAGATGCACTATGTGTTTACAGGACTACCTATAAGACACCCATTTGCATGTCCCCATATCTTTCGGTGTATGGAAAAGCTTGTCACCTGCCTGTGGAGTTGGAACATAAAGCTTATTGGGCCATGGGCACACTGAATTTCAGCATGAAAACTGCAGGGGAAAAGAGATTGCTTCAGTTAAGTGAGCTGGATGAATTGAGGAATGATGCCTATGAGAAGGCCAAAATTTACAAGGATAGGACCAAAGCTTGGCATAAGAAACACATATCCAGACGCCATTTCTATCCAGGCCAAAAGGTACTTTTGTTTAACCCTAGACTCAAACTAATTGCAGGTAAGTTGAAGACTCAAACTAATTGTAGGTAAGGGATAGTTCACCAAACTGGAAGGAGCTATGTACCAATACTCCCTAACAAAGGATATTGATAAGTTGATAGTCACGATATCCAGATTTGGTGAAAAGCAGATCATGGCGATGAACTGAATGCAGAGATGCTTGTGCATTTATGAGGTTAGGGGAGCCATGAACCGATCACCCTTAGCTATACTGGAGGGTATGGCGGATGAGCAGGGTATATAGTTTATGATCAAGGATTCGTACACCAATTTCATCCTTTAAGGATCTTTGCTTAGGAGATACCATATTTGGTGGCTATACATAGTTACTTTTCGATTTTGTTCCTTGTTCTGTTTTTATTCTTTCCTTGACTTTCTCTATTCTCTGTAAATACATTTTACCATATATATAATTTCGGCTTTTAAAAAAAAGTCCAAATGGTCTAGACCATTCGATATCACACGAGTATTTCCATATGGTGCCACAGAAATTGCTCATCCTGAAACAACCTTACCTACTCCTAACATTGTATCATATGTTTCGGATCTCATCTAGACTTTTTTTCCTTTTTCTTCATTTTTTTCTAGACATCTATTCCTTCTCTTT
The DNA here is from genome assembly GCA_028565015.1 of Pinguicula moranensis. Taxonomy (NCBI): domain Eukaryota; kingdom Viridiplantae; phylum Streptophyta; class Magnoliopsida; order Lamiales; family Lentibulariaceae; genus Pinguicula; species Pinguicula moranensis. The sequence continues at coordinate 10,305 of JAOWBN010011369.1, forward strand.
TCTTTTCTATCTTTTCTTGTATCTTCTTACCGCTGGAAAGAAAGCTGTACAGTTACCTTATTTTTTTATTGAATTGTGGCTTAACAAAAAAAAGGTGAATGGACAAAGACTTAAACAATATGATGAAGGAGGAACCAATTCAGAGTGGTTCACTACCTCTAACCACTAATGTAGCTACACAATGTCTAGTTGATGACATTAAAGATGCGCTTCTTGGGATGCAACCCAAGGCCTTTTTGGAGCCACTCACAGACGTATCCTATCGTCAACCCCTGTCTTACTTAACTTTATCTACATCAATGTGCTATGCAAGCAGTTTGGGGAAGGACAGTTATAAGTCCGTCCGTGGCAGCTATTGTCTATTTTTATTGTCTTAACTACTGATTTAATGAGGTACATTTTATAGAGTCATTACAACCACTAATCTCATTTGATGTATTGCTCAGGTTAATCCAAAAGACTACAAAATACACAGAGACAAGGCAACAACAAGGTAGTAGGAAGTATAAAGAGTGTGTAGGATGTTCACCAACAACCCACGTTCACCACGTCTTTATTTTTAAATAGCTACAGTTTTAGACATTTAATTTCAACTGAACACGAGCAGCCCAATAACCGCTACAATAACTTTAAGAAAATAAAAATATGCCCACTTAGGGTCCGGTATAAAGGCTCAGGTGTTATCCCGCGCCTGGACACAATTTACTTTGAAACAACGCGACAAACCCTAATCACTGCATTTCTCTCGGGTCCACGATAGTTATTCCAATTTGAACTAGAGCGCGAGTTTTCTACTGCATTCTAAAGCAAGTAAAAGTTGAACTCAATCTCTTTACTCCAGTATTCTCTAGAATCTAGAAAGCATGCTGCCCAAAACGGCTAAGATTACTCAGTATGCAGTTCCCGATAAATTTGTAAATGATGTTGCTAAGAAGTTCTTCGATACAACTGTTGGAGTGTTAGATGTTATTAGGGAATGAGGATTTTAATCTGGATGCATGCCTGTTATTAGGAAATATGTTAAGAATAGCTATTGGACACAATTTCTGAGAACTTCTGGGGAGTACGCTCCGAATGTGGCGAGGGATTTTTATGCTAATCTTGTTGTTATGAATGGTTTCAAAGTCTATGTCAGGGAAGTCTATGTGTTATTCAGTCCCACTGAGATGAATTAGGTGTTCAACCTCTCACTCGGAAATGATGAGTTCTCCAAATTTAATGGGGGATACTCAGATTTAGCCGATGTAACTCAATTTCTGTGTGCATCTGGGATGATATGGAAAATGTCCACTGGCCCACAACTGCTGGAACTACGGGTTAACAAGGCAGATTGTCACTATAGCGTCCTGATGTAGCATTTGTTTGTCTGTACAAGGATGATGCCAACCACGCACACTGGGGATATCAAATTGAAGTGGTTGCTGCTCATTTATGCGATAGAAATAGGGCGTAACATCAACGGGGGAAAGTTTATATACAAGGACATCATGGAAAGTTTGGCTTCACTGGAGAAGCACCCGAATTATCTGCATTTCCCTTCCCTGATTACTGCCGTGGCCTGAAAGCTGGAGTAGCCATGGAAGAAGATGAAAAGTTATTCTCGTCTGCTTTGGACATCATTCCAAATCTGATCAGCAAGCTGGAATATATTCTGATAGGAGAACTGTGAAGCCTGATGTCACTCCTGAACCGTCTAATGCATCTACCCGGGCAAAGGCGAAAGGTAAAATCAAACTGGTAAACCCTTATCTGACTTTGCAAGAACCAAGTCGTAGACCTAAGTCCAAAGGTCCAATCCTAGACAAGACCCCAATTGTTGTTGGCCCAACCCCAAATTAGTGGCTTTTATAGAGAACTCTTACCGCAGTGTTGCTGCAGTTTACACGAACCTGATCATGATGGCATCTATGAAGGGCATCTAGTTCCCCATCAGTTCGTTTCCACAATCATTGACCTTCACTCCTTCTGCACCACCAAGCGAGGCAACTACTGGAATTGGAGATGAAGAGGATGAGGACGAGGATGAGGATGATAGCGCGCACACCTACAACTTGGTGGGATCTGACTCCGACTCTGAATGAAGCATGGCTCTGTCTATGTTCAAGGGAGTATTGCTTTTATTTCCTAATTCTCCTTATTTATCCGTTGTGGCAGTGAATCGCAAGTTTGGGGATGGGTGTTCGTTTGAACTCTTGCTTTATTTGCTCCTGATATGCCAATTTATGTTCCAAACTATTTTGCTTGAACTATATTGTTTAATGTTTGTTGTTTTATGTAATTTGTGACACCCGTGTTTTAATTGGTACACAGTCACCTTTCGGGAAGTTAGGTTGTGCTAAGTCATCACCATACTTTAAAAAATTGGAATAATTATTACGGTAACTGATTGAGGACAGAACCGTGGGGGATGTATTTAATAAAAATAAATTGTCTTTGTGTGTGTTGGGGGGGGAGGTACCTAAACTTAGGCTTTGACTGATAAAGAACAAAATTCGAAGTAGCCCCTCTGAGCTTAAATCAAGAACGAGACAAGCTATGGATAAGAAAAGAACAAAAGTAAACAAAGAAGAAGAGAGAAACGCAAGAAAATTGTTTGTATTTTGAGGGATAGCTAGACACTTATTTGTGTGCATTAAAAGATCAAAATAGCTACTTCAAAGCAAAAGGAAAGAAAAAAATAGAAGGCCACGAAGGTGATGAGCCGATTTTATACCTAATTAATGCATATTATTTGAGTCTAATTTGGCTCAATATTGATGAGAAGACAACCCCAAAAGTAGAGGTTCTGCCCCATAAATTCAGGGCATGACACCAACTTCTGTTTCAAATAATCTTGCATGGTGGTACTTTTGCACATTTAGCGTACACCAACCCCATTAGATGGACAAATCTACCCTTTTATTGAACACCAAGCTTTCGAGAGAAGCTATAGGACGTGGTATATAAGGCACAAAAATATCTTAGCCATGAGAGCCAAAGAAGCGTACGAAAAGCAAGGGTTTTAGGATCACTTGTTCATGAGCTTGTGCTCAAGGGAGATTGATTTTGATTTCATTGTCTACTGTGATGAACTCAATATTTATCATTCGTAGAATGGCATTTGCCTTAAGCATGAGCTAAGACTCTTTGTTCAAAGCGCAATGTAGCCCTTGATGAACTCGGGAGAACGTAGAATGTTTATTTTCTTTTAACACTAATCTTGTGTTTGATTTTGCTATTTTTCATCCTCATCTATGTATGTTTGGCCAACATAGGTAGATGCATGAAGAGTAGTGGGAAGTTGAGAGGAATAAGCTACGCTAGGCATAGCAAAACCCACATCGATTGCTATAGCATGAGGATGCCTATAGAATGATGCTACCGCGTGAGGATTACCTGTGAGCAAAGTCTTTGATTTTCTTAATATGACATTCGAGAGGTGCTCATTGGTGAACCAAAGAAGGGCATTAAGTCCCGAGAGAGGTTTATGCCTAGGAAAGGAGAATCCAGTAGGCACAACACTAAGATATAAGCATAATAGGCCAACTATGAACCCACCTGAGGGTGTCAAGTGGTGAAAGTGCGATCCTTGAAGCTTTTATCCATTACATTTGTGCTAAACTTACCTTATTGCATTTTTCTTGTCTCCGTTTATGCATAGTTCTTAGATTAACTGGTAGATTAAAAACAACCTTTTTATCTTTGGTTTAAATTGTATGAAACTTGTTAATGTTAGTGTTTGTTAACCACAATACTTGAGGTTCGATATTCTTCTCTTCGCTATATTAGTTTTGCGACTCGTACACTTGTAAGTAATAAATGATACAAGTGTATTTGCACATTAGTAGGAAAAGACATCGAGCACAAAAAAAGTCAATAGCATCTCGAGAGGCAACAGCAGAACAAAGAAATTTAACTGATCAAGAGCTACAATGGCAAACAAGTAAAATGGCAGAAGTAAAGATGCTATTGCAGTAAAAAAGCTAGGGTAAAAGTAGAATGTACTCCCGCTTTGGCGATTATATGAACAATACTTCTGTATGGGTGACCACCAAATCACCATCTCCGTTCACCAGCTCCAGCTCCAGCGAGCTCCCTTTGTTTCTATTCTAGCTAGTAAATCGACTCCTTACTCCCCGGGATGCCTCGCACGCCCAAGGAACACACGCAAGCTTCCCAAAATCGCTCACACTACAACCCCCCGATAACCCATACTATACACATTGCATAGATGGACCATCAATGGACTATCCCACAACACCAAGCAAAATGATTAAGGAAAGCCGCATCCGCGCTGGTAAGGCGATATATTTACTAAAATAGGAAATGCAATGAGGTTCTCAGCCTGTGAAAAGCAGACCTGATCTGTCCTATGCTGAAGCTCTGGGTGTCTGGAATCCCAGACCAGTTCATAAGCGTCTTTGCCCAAAGGGAAAGCCGCAAGGGCTAATCGAGAAGAACGCCTTCTTCATCTCGAACTTTCCCAATGACTGCCCCCATAAAGGATTCAAAGATTTCTGAAGAAACAGGGGTCCATTAAAAACTTCAGAATTGCTAAAAAATTGGGCAAAAAAAGACTATCCTTCGGATTTGCTAAATTTGAGGGCAATCAAGATGTGGAAACTCTCTTGTTCCACCTAAACAATATTTGGGTGGGATCCTTCAGACTACGAGCAAATTTAACCAGGTTTCCAAAACTAGCAGACAAAAAGAAAACCCAGTGATCTCGACGTGCAGACTGGAGATGATTCCTTTATAAATTCCGGGGAAAATGGAGGATGGGGATACATCCTCATGTGGATTAGCTCTTAAGCACCCTCAGACCCCAGCGCTGCATCTTAAGACAACCAAATGAAAGCCTTACTGTACTGATCGAAGTTGCGTGGGCAAGTTAAAAATAAAGGATGGATGGTGAGACTTGCAATTGGCATTGAAATCAGTTGGATACTTAAATATGACAGTTAGTCCTATGGCTGTAGGACTAGTACATGGGAAAAGAAGAACTTGATGAGAATGATAAGACCTTGCTAGAAAATTGGGTCTCAGACACATGCTCCTACTCTGCTTTCCTGGAGAAACCACATTGTCTGAATCCGAACAAGTTGGTCTAGTGGTTGATCGACCCCGGCACACATGGCTTGCCTCGTGAGGTCGGGGGTTCGAGTCCCACTGGTCGCCAACTTGTGACAGATATCTCTGGATTAGTCGGTGAGCCCGAAGGATACCGAAGTAGGCTGTAGAGAAGACGGGTCCATGGGTTTGTAGTGGCTTCGGTCTACCGGCCTTCGGGTCGGTTCCCATGGTCGGTTCGGTCTGGTAGAACCGTGGATTTGAAAGTAGCGGCTGCTAGGCCCATTACCTACCAAAAAAAAAGACATGATAACTGGGACCCCCAAATCCAGTCCACGCGGCATGCAGGTAGGGTGAGCAAAATATGGGTGCTTTTGCTGTGATAGAAAAACAATTATTATGGCTATTAAAAGCTGGTGGCCGCGGATTCGGGAAATCCAAATCCTGATTACCCGAAATAAGTTGCATAACCGGGAATCAGAACGGGTTCGGGTTTAGGTTATGAATTCCGTCGAGCAAACAAAAAATTGAGTAATCTTTTTTTTTACGTTATAATTTTTAGAAACTTTTGAAAAATACCCAAAAATTGATCCGTTTGGATACTTGAATTCTCAAGTTTTTTGAAAATTTGAGTTTTCAGGATGGTACCGAACTTGTAAATCTAATCCCATTTTTTATTAGAATCTTGTATTGGCAATCCCCATCGCTAAACTACTCCTAAAAGCCTGGACGAAACAAACAATAATAGTGGGGGGTGATGGATAAGTTTCTATCTTTAAACCATTGCCAGTCTCACATATGCCCCCTAATCTCTGGCCCCCTTCCCCTCTAATCTCCTTGTCAAGTGGCATAGCCGGGGCGGTCGGTTTCAGTCTCCCTCGTGTCTGGACTCAGAGACTCTGTCATTTCTCGGGATCCGCCCCCCGTGTCAACCAATTGTTTTTTCTTTCGGATGCTGGAGAGGAGAGTAGACAATTTTTCCTGTTGTTGTGTCCTGACCCAATAGTGTTTCTCATCCCCCATAAATGTGATCTGGGTCCCCAATCCATCTGCCGCAGCGCAGCCCCTAGCTCAAACGTTTCTTTCACCTGGTTTCAACTTTCTTCTTTTCTTTTAGTTCTGTCGACCTTTTTCCCTCTCTTGTCAATCCATCTTTTCTTACGACGAGAGAGGAGGATATACAAAATCAAAAAAAAATCGTTTCTACCGATATTTGGGTGTGTTCTTGTCATTTAATCGGTTCATCCCCCCACCCACTCACCCCCCAATTGAACTCATTCAAAAGTAGCCTTTTTACCTTTTCTCCAAGTCCTCTGCTCCTCCCATGGGCGGACAGGGGCGGGCTTGGCCCTCCATTGGTTCACATACGTACCACTTTTTTTTTTTTTTTTTTTTATAGGTAGTCATGAGGTCAGGTCGACCACATGGTCAATTTGTATTTCATGCGCCGCCTGTAACTAACCTATTAGGTATTCAGTTTGTCCGTAAGTACTTTACCGACTAATCCCGATAACAATGCAGAGTTGGTACCCAGTCCGAATCGAACCCTCGACTTCACATACGTACCACTGGAGTCTAGTCCTCCCCAAATTTTTTTTATAATAATTTTATTTTTTGCTTAAATTTATATTTGAATTTATAGAGATACCACTTTCACTCCTCATATAAAAATAAAATGCCATATCTCTTTTCATTTTTCACAACAATTTTCTAGTTATGGCTCAAGGTAATATTTTTACTTGTGGGTTTGAAGTTTAAACTCTTTATGACATCTTTTAGGGATGTTGTTAATTTTCATTTAGATTTTATTTTGAATTGAATTTTTATTTCAGTTATTGTTATATCTGTTCGGTTTTATGAATTTGTTTATGATTTTTTTTTTATCTCTGTTTAATGAACATGCCATATTCGTGTAAATTTATTTTGAGAAAAATATTTGTATAAATAAATCAAAAAGTATTAAAAGGTTTAACTTTTTTTGGGTCATTATTTTAGTTGAAAAAATTATTATTTTTTGTAATTGTTGAAAAGGTAAATAATTTTATCATTTCGTAGAAATTTTATAATTCCCCCCAAAAAAATTTAATTCTCCACCCTCTAAAATTTTTTTTTGTATGCCCCTATAAATCAAAATTTTGTCCCCCATAAAAAAAAAATGCATCTGCCTTGGGCTCCAACCAAGGGCGGAGGGAGAGGGGGCTAGGTTGGGCCCTAGCTCGGCCTCTCCTTCCCCTTGAACCTTATTTCGTCTAAAAAAATTAATATTTAAATATTTTTATAATAAAATTATATGTTTTTTATAAATATTTTTTTATTAAAAATTAATTTTATAATATATCAAATAATTTAAATTTTAAATTTTTTATTATTATTTAAGTTAATAAAATTAATAATAATTAAATAAATAAATTATTTTGTAACTCCACTTACCCAATCCAAAAAATACATCATTCTCTTAAAGAAATTAAAAAGTTTAACCCCCAATAAAAAAAAAAAATAGATCCACCCTTGGTCGGCTATACCTATATCTTGCGAGAGCTAAGTCAAGTCCTCTTCAAAATTTTCCTCTCACTCTCACCACAAAGTCCAAAACACTTCATTTAATAGACTCAACCACACAGTTCCACCAACGAAAAAACATCAAGACTCTGTTTTTTGGGAGTGTGTTTTTCCACGAATGAGTCGTTTGAGGTTAAGGATAGCAGTGCCAGTGCGTGTAGTTTTCACTTTCATTCTTCTTCTCATCACCCACTGCAGTGCTTCAAGAACAATCAGTGCATTCAAAACAACCCCACGGTCTCAGCAATGTTCTCCTGGACATTTTCTAAACTTCAAGACAAAAACAAGGATACCAGTTTCAGGTCCCTCAAGGAAGCACAATGATCTTGGACTGCAAGCATGGAGAGATCCATGAAGAAAACAAAATATGAGCAAGTTACATAATAGCCTTTTGCTATGGATTTGGGTGCCACTACCTGAGTCCGTTTGAAGATATGCATTATCTGTGTCCATATATTATTGTTTTCCTCCTGTATGATCATACTCCATAACAAGCATACATGTTTGTACATATATGTAGAGTATTGCGGTATTGTTGTATGTGTGGAGTTAGTGAGATTACAATGAATGTATATGATTGTCTGCTTCGATTTTGCCCATGTGAAATAGACCCACAAAAAATTTACGTAAACTCTGGCACGAAACCCTCTGGATATGTTGAATTCTAGTATATTATTCTCTGTTGATGAGATTGAATGAAATGATGAACTTTTGTGTTATTATTTGATTTGGAGACGATGGTGATTCATGGAATTCTTTTTCTTTTTCGTACAATGTTGCTGACCATCATGTGACAGCTACAAACGACGAGGGATGAACAGAAACTCTAATCATTAAAGGAAAGCCCATATAAAATTAGTGGACCAAGTGGCGTGGCCCAGGGACGGCCCGATGGCAGGGCGGGGAAGGCCCCCCTAGATCCACCTTTAACTTTAAGCAATAATGTTTGATCTTCTAAAAGTGCTGTAATGCAGAAAAAAGAAGACAGAGGGAGGGTGAAAAAATAAATGAAAAAAATAGTGTCTGAAAACTATAAGTTTTCGAAAAATGCTTATTACAACTTAAAATTAGAGAAATTATATTTGGGTGTATAACTTGCATGCTCAAACCTCTATAAAATAATCCTAAAAAATTAAATCAAACAAAACATACCCAGTAAATTCTGCCCGTAGGCAGGGTATAGGAAGGGTGAGATGTACACAGTCATGCCTCTATCCCAAAAACCATAAAGAGACTGTTTTCATAGAGACCCCTAACTCAAAGAATCTTAAAATGCAAGAAAAGAAAAGAGAATGAGATAAAAATCGAAAGAGAATGAACAAGAAATAAGAAATTCATGTAAATACAAATAAATAGTAAATACATCAAAGAAAAATAATCCTAGCAAGTGAAGCTCAATTATCTTGAATCCTTGAATATAGATAAAAATCAAAATATACTACAATAAATTACAAAGTATATATTATCAAATGAAAAAATAAAACATTAAGTATGAGATTAGCAAAAGTGAAAATAATAACAACAATAATAATGATATTGTACTAAAAAGGTATCCAACTATCAAAATGAGTATATGACTACTGTTCATCTTCCTCTTTCTACATCAATCTCTGCAAATTCTGGATCCATGTCCAGATTTCCTTTCCCTGGCAAATCCACTCTTACCTAAAGGAGCATTGATTTGAATCATCACTGGACATAGGATACTGCATATGCTGTTGTGTTAATAAGAACTTTTTTTATTTTCTATATTTAAATTACGATGACCAGGAGAAGTTTAAGCATTCCTATTTTCCGCTAAAGACGGTAATGGCGGAAACAGTAACGGTTAAGATGTTAGAATCCGCTAAATTAACGGTAAAGGTTATGGCTGTTTTTAAGTAATGGCTTTCCATAATTGCTACCGTCAACATATTGTATAAAGATGAATTAGCGAATTTCCACTACCGCTATTCCATTACCGTTGCCGCTAAGGTAGGGCCGTAGCGAAATAGCGGAAAGTGGTAACGGTTACGATAATCAATCCGTCACCTCTATCCGCTACCTTAGCGGACACAGTCATTCAACTACAACTATTACCGTTATCACCCCCTGTGTGGAACCGTAAGACAGATTGATCTCAAGTAGATAGAAGGTTCACCAAGAGAAGACTCACTTGCATCTTCTCATCATCGTTAGACTCCACTACTATCTCAACATTTCTAATGCTGATTGCATTATCCTTTGGATCTGTGATAGATGCCTCTAAACCTGCATTCTTTATGAGCTTACGCACCCGAAAAATGAAAAGTATAAACTGCTGGTACACAAGTTGCTCGAATTACCCGAGCTCAGAGCCGATACTATCTTCAGTGCAAGCCATGTTCCTGCATTCAAGAACAACAATGCATTAATCACCTGAAACTCCTATTAGAAAAAAAAGAAGCATTTACAACAATGGAACATGAACGCAGGGCACAGAATCAGCTCATAAGATGTGGAGGAAAGATAAGAATGAATTAACAAGACTTAACCAGTCTGAAAGTACAGACATGTTCACCAGCTTGACTTGGTATACCTGTGTAACCGACATGAGGATTGGATCTGGTCACTAATCTATCTTCAGGAAGGAGTAGAAAGTTAAAAGTTCTATAATAACACCATATGTCAACTATTTATTGGGAGGGTAAGTAACTGCACCAACTATTTAACTCTAGATTTGATTTTTATAAGTTCAAATACCTGGCATAGATCCTGATAAATAACTAATACACTCCCTTTGACATCATTTAACTGCCTTAAACTTCACATGTCTGCACTGGCATCAAAAGAGAACACCCGTGGAAAGCAACACTAACACTAATTTAACAGATTCTAACAACATCAGTACCCACATATGGTTTTCTTTCTACCTTGGAAATGTAAATTTATTGCAGAGAAATGGTTTAGACACAGTGCACGACTGTCTGCTTTCACATCCTTCGGCACTCAATTGACACAACAGAGAAGCAAAGAATACCAAATGAAATACCCCATCCCAAATAAGTCAAACCCAGTTTGCTGCCATTACAAATGACTGATAAATCAAAAGGATACTACATACAAGTTTAAAATTTTAATTATAGAACAAAAACATAAGCAGAAAAGGAAACAGTTTTCCATAACTATATTTCAGAACCAGAAAGTAGACTTGCCATTGCCAAGATATTCTAAGCTCGCCCACGAAAAACATTAAACTCTACCATATGGAATTTTTATTTTTCTGGCTTCGACGCAGTTCAAATGCTGCAGCATAAGCCCATTTTGAGACAGTATTCACAGTCATCATAACAGATGCTGAATGCAAATTCCATACATTGTTCAACGAACTAAGGAAAGAACAAATGTGGCTGAGGAAATTAAGAATCTCTTCACTTGAGAATCTTGGAATAATCGAAGTCCAGGTGGCGCCAGTAGCATCTTTGCCATGGATTCTATCTTGAGAGAGAAGGCAGAGCAAATTGTATGAAACAAAAGTGAAAAAAGAGATAAAGACTCACTATAAAAATGAAAAAGATTTGAACTTTTCCATATTTTAAATATTTTGTTAACACTAAAACTTATAATATAACATTCAGATAATATGCAAAAAAACATATGCAGCCTTTTCCTTCAGGTCCCGAGTTATTCGTTTGCAGCACAATTTGAATTGACGTTTTACATCTCTGGCAAAAGCATACTTCTGAAAAACTGAATTAGTAAGCCATGGAAATGTTAGCCTTTAAGATGCACTGCCCCTTTTCCTCGTATTCAACACCAAAGGTACATTTTTGTTTGTGCAATTTTGTTGCTTACTTTTAGGTTTCAGGTGTTGGATTTGGCTCAGAAGTTTATCTTTTTTTTTCGACGATCGATAATGAAGCTCTTTTATGGCGAGTATTTTTTGTTACCTTTGCGCTATAAAGCCGGTATCTTTTGAGTAAACCTCAGTCTCTCAGAGTATAGACTTGACTTGACTGAGTGATAAACGGAAATCATTCTAGTCCCATATATTTTGCACCTAGTACTGTTGATCAAATGAAGAAACAAAACAGAAACTAAAATCTTAGTCCTAGTTCAATTGAAAGGAGGGACTTGCTAAGTGATGGGTTCATACAAAGCTGATTTGCCACATTGAAAAGAGGGGCTTTTCGATAAACCAGTAGAGTATTCATTGGTGTCTTCGATACTCATTGAATTCTAGCTTTACTCTTTGAACTCTCAACTTATTTATTCTTTATTATTCTTCATTGTTAATGTGAAAACTGGGTAGGATTAACATTTGAGTATAAAACAGTAGAACACTGTCTAGAACTTTATTGACTACAAAATTGTTTCTGAAATTCCTCAAGTACTCGTTGTCTGAGGGCAAGTATGTATTCATAGTGACTTTTGTATCAGCATTTGTTTAAACCCTTTTTTGGTGGAGGCAAATTTTTGATAACTGGTGTAATAAGTATTTGGATTTTCAAGTGGTTTGGTATTCACCTACAAAAATTACAACCATTTTATCGGAAGATCTTGTGCACATTTGGAGTAATTGCTTGAATTGTTTTTCTTGTCTGATCCTACTTGCACTTCATTTTTGTTGCATTATTGATATCAATTCTTATCCACAAACCCTTATCAATATGTTGTAAACCCGTAGAAAAAGTGTATAATTTATTCTTGTAACTTCTTAGCTTAGAGTGAATTATGTTATATAGTCTTATAGACCAATGCACTTAGACTACTATTACATGCAATTTCTCACAAACTCCCAGGTTGGACAGATCGTAATAACAGAA
>JAOWBN010011370.1:0-10970 GCA_028565015.1 Pinguicula moranensis
TGATATTGAATATTATCCAAAACCGTAGAGCATAGTCTCTGGTTTTTCTTTGGGAGATTTCTTGTGTTCTTCCTTGCGATTCGCCTGATTTAACAGCCTACAGAATAATCGTTATTCTGTCCGGCGTCAGAAATAAACAAAAGAGGATGAGAAAAAAAGTGCGTTGAGCAATAAGAGGATGAGAAAAAAGTTAGTTGAGCAAAAAGAGAGATGAAAAACAAGAGAGTAAATAAGATAGAGGGGAGAAAAAGAATGAGGGAAGTGATGAAAAAGAAGTTATTTTATCTATTAACAATCTCGTCGATTCTCGAGCGAAGTTGTTTTTCTTTTGCAAAATTTTCAGAATGTTCTACATGAGTAATTCACATTAGGATTGCCTCCAATTCAAGGGATTGAGCACCATATTGATCTTATTCCGAGAGCATCCATCCCACATCAGTCCACTCAAGTAAATGAGTTGTTGAAGAAGGGATATGGGTGTACACGCATGAGTTCGAGAGTAGTTCAAGGTAAGGTAAAAAGGGAGAAGATTGCCTTGTTCCTAAGGTACACATCACTTTCCTTTTCAATTATGGAATTGCTTGATTTTGAACACATTCAGGATTATTATGCATAAGGTTTTAATTTTGGGAACACATTCAATATAGGGGCGAATGCATCATTTTCATACATTCTATAGACATAATGAATTTTTTATTCAAGCAGGTGCACGACATGCTTGTGAAAGAATTTCATGATGGAGGCATGATAGACCACTTCAGTTTGATTAATATTTTTGGAGCTTATACGATCATTTCATTAGAGCTAATGTAGAAACATGAGAGGCTTATTATCCATATGATGACTTTGCAATCAAATATTCACCTTTTGAGGTTGTCTATGTCTTTAAAACATTGTTGCACTTGAACTTAATTCCTTTGCTTTTGAGTGATATCTCGAACCTAGGTGGCAAAGTGACGCCAATTTTGTCACGATGAAACATGAGAAGACCTACAAGATTATCCTACAAAGTGAGTATGGTGACCACAAACGTTTTAATGTTACTAATTGACTTGTGTTTGATGCAGATGCAGATTTCAAGATAAATACTTTTGAAGAGAGGGGAAATGATGCGATCCAGGATATATCTCAAATAGCCAAGGCAGGCACAAAAGTCCCTCAAGAGGCGAGCATGGAAGAGGCAAGCAAAGGGAACACATCATGGGGGGCCGAGGCAAAATAGGATCCCTTGGATTGGCCGAATGGCCCAACGGTCCATGCTCTTCAAGGAAGGGCTCATGGGATTATTTCATGAACTTTGGGCTGAAAATAATCAAGCAAAGGAAGGCCCGAAAATCAAAATGACCAAGCCAAAATAATTTCTTTAGTCAGCCCACAAGTTCCCAAGTTCGTGCATGATGATCTCATGTAATCCATACATGAATCGTGCATGATGATCTCATGTAATCCATACATGAATTCACGTCCCTAAGGTACATCTACATTGAAGACACCAATTGAACCCTAAGCCACATTGTTGAAGATTCCATGGTAGACAACACTTATGCCCATTTAATCGGCCCATGCATGACTCTACGTAAAGTCCGAATCCGCGTCATAAGAGCCCATGCCTAACACTACGTAAAGCCCAAAGCATCAAAATTCCTGCATGACCCTATGTATAACCCAAGCTCTGTGCATGAATCGAGGGATGGTGTTCTAGAGAATACCATGCACGGTCAAGTGTAAGTATCTTGGAGTTCCACATGGTCAAGAAAACAATGAATGCATGAAGGTGGAAGGATGAGAATTGTCTATCATCAAGAAAATTCAAAGGGTAAAGAATTAGAAGGTTGTCTTGTTGACAAAGTACAAGACCACATAGTGCACAATAGGGCCGAACCAAACCCTCCAAAAGGCTTGGTCAAATATATCATTAAATGCATGCATGATTCATAGAGTTATAATCAAATTTATATCCTATAAATAGGCAAGGAAGAATTCTGAAAGGTAGTTGATTGTTGATTCAAATTGTAAGCTTGTGAGACTTGAGTTCTCGTAGTCTTTTATAAAATTTCTCGACTTATCTAAAGCTCTGTTTCAAGGTTTTAGTGGCGTTGAGCAAGATTTATCTTTTGATCTTTGTTGAGACAAGTTCTTCTCCTAGTTCTTAAGTTACGTCTTTTCTCTGAAACATATGTAGGCTTGATTCTCACCTCTTAATAGATGACGGGTCAAGTACTCGATAATTTGTTCAATTTTCGATCCTACTCTTGAACCACCAATCTTTGATATTGGGTTTAGTCACAAGATTGGCTAGGTTCATATCATTTGGTATCAAAATTCAGGTTAAGCAAATTTGGCTACCCTTGATGTTGTTGGTTCTCGATTCCTTATAGCCGACGGATCTAAAAAATGGGCCTTGGTTGTGCATTGTAAAATAACTTTTGTTTTAGTTTGAGTTTAAGTGAGAGTTTTGTTCTTATTCTCCTTTATGAAAGCCCTTTTCGACTTATCTTACTTAAGTTTAGTGACATTGTTTTTACAATGATTTATCCTTGGTTCTTGGTTGAGACAAGTTCTCTTAAAGGTTCTATTTGGTGGTGTTCTTCTTTTCAAATCACACGTAGGCTTGGTTTTCACCTCTTTATAGGTGACGAGTCAAATACTCAGCAAATTTATTTAATTCGATTCTTGGGTTTGAACCATCAGTTATTGGTATTGACACATTTGTTTGCTAAGTTCCTATCAGGTTTGAATCCCGTAGGTGTGCTTTCTCTTCTTTTTTAAATATCAAAATAAAAAATATGAGAAACATGGGATTCGAACCTTCTTGATTGGATTAAAATTCCAGTGGACTAACCACTACACCATAGATGAAATTTTATCAGTTTTATTATATCTTTAGTTTCATATTTGTTTCGAATAGTTTTTAATATAATTACTTTTGATAGTTTAACATTTTGCTGGATTTTTGATCAATCAAATTCCAAACTTTTGAAGTTACTTCTATTGTAAATAACCCGACAATTGGTTCAAAATTGTGATTTCAATGTATCAAGCGATCACAGTAACTTCAGAACGTGCATACCCAATCAGACCAGATCTTTATTGATATTAAAATATAAATTTTTTATATTAAAATAATTTGAATAAAAAAAATAGAAATAAAATTAAAATTTCTCGCTATTCACATATGAAGTTAATGATAATTTTGTTTCAATACCCTAATGTCAATGGGTGTTTTTTTTTCAAATTATTTGTTGGAGACAACGATCATTACAATTGTTGTCTAAAACAACATCTTATTAAAAATATTGTTGAAATAATATTTTTATAAAAAAAATATTGTTGAAATACAGTAATAATGTTAATATTGCATTTTTTATAGGTAAATTCAACTTGTTTTAACTCTCTCAATTTATATCGCAACATTTAAACATACATACCCGACCGGACCGTATTCAACTCAACCCGACCTACTTTACTCAAACCGAAAAAAATATGGTCCCCTCACTTAACTTTCTGGCTCCACCCCTGTGTGAGACCTGAATAACATTCTTCATTGACCCTTTGTAAAGACCGCATTCATCCTCTGTCTTGAATACCATAAGATAACATCTGAAGTTCTCCTCAACATGAATGAGAATTCCTCTATACCGTTTACATACATTATTTCTTGTTATTGAAATTTGGCTTAACAAAAAAACATGAATGAAAAGGTTGCATGTTCCTCTTCAATATCGTTTTTTTTTTCAGTGCAAGAATTCTCAATTTTATTAAATGCACAAGTCATGCCAATCTTTTACATCATTATCTTACAAATGAAAATTAATGTAAAGCGAAGGTTCTCTTATCCAATCTCCAATAGTTAATCCATCTACTTGATGTCCATAGGCTCGAATCCAAGACCACCACGTGATCTTGATAATATCTATTACCATCTCCACTGTACGTATTTTATTTTTAAATATATGATCATTTCTCAAGCACCTGATATGCCATACATTGCAATGCCAAAGCCCCTTCCACGTTTTAGATTGCTCGGTTATCCTTCAGCAGCGTCATATATTACAATAAATGCTGCATGAGAATATCGTATCCCACATATGTCATCCAAAACCAACTGTAACACGTAGACCATATTGCATAACTTACCAAACATTCAAAGAAGAGATGATTAGTACTTCATTTCCAAGTTGCAAAGCATGCAAGCTTATCTTTATGCATTATCTCACAAAACTCATCTCCTTACTCAACTTCTTCAACAAAGAGACAGAGAAGTGTAAGAATTTAATAGACGTGACCCAATGGCTTTGGTCTGTGGTAGTGATAACGTGTGTAGGATAACTTATTAGTGAATTTGAGTTATCTCTTAAAACCATAGTAGCAGGGTGATAGATTGTTACACCACATTTCTTTATATATTAGTTCATACTTGTATTTGCAATCCATGTGGGATACTGGTCCCTCCCCCACCAACTCATCAAGTCCAACTGGGTAATCAACATCATAGGCTTATTGGGACTTGCTTCATGATATAGGCTTGTCCTTACAATCAACATCATAGGCTCTCGGATTCTTTACCAATTTTTTTTGTATGATCGGGAAATCGGCTTAAAGGTCTATTATTAATTTCAATGCATGGGCTTATGCAATTATGGGCATTAGAGGCGATCTTCATTGGGTTGTTAAGCTATATTTAGCTTTGATACAATGTAAAGAATTTAGCAAACTCGCCCCAATAGACTCACCCCAGTACAAACATGCATTTGTATGAGCCAACTAACAACGTGAATGTGTACTCTTCTTCATCGGTTTCTTCATAATAGAAGTGATCTTCCAGAGGATAGAAGTCACATTCCTCAACATCACAACCCTAAACTAATTAAAAAGAGGTTCTATCAGACTATCCCACTCATAAAATTCCTCTCGTTGTAGATTGTCATTAATTTCAAATCCCCTTGTGGGCGAGACATATTCCAGCGAATTCAATCTTTGATGATTGGCATAACTCATTCATAACCATTTCAAATTAACAAGAACTCGTTCCTTCTTTCAAGAAAAGTGAAAGTTAACACCTCTATGCTTAGACCGATGCCCTTTAAAACGCTAAATTGTTGGGACTTGTGGCTGATTTTGACATGTGGAGAAAGAGTGGAATGAATAGAGAGTCACGGGGGAGGGCATGATTCATCTTAAAGGGAAAATTGAAGGGCTTGAAGTCAAAGCTAAAGAAATGGATCCATGTAGTGTTCGGTAATATCAATTCAAATACAAAGGAGTGCACGGATCCATCTGAAGCTTTGGATTTCCAGGCTGAAACTTCTATTCAAAGAACAAAAATACTTGGAGATCACTACAAGTATCAAATTGTTGTTACGATAGTAGATAAGATTGTGAAGAGATCGCAATATATGTAAAAAGTAGTGACCCCTAGATTTAAGGGGTCACACCTTATCCCATGATCCACTTATTCTCCTTCATATATCCTCTATAAAACAATGTACGTAGGAAACAACATTATCGAATAAAAAGCTCCTAAACATTTGATACAATTTTAACTTGGTATCAGAGCCTGGAGATCAAAATTGATTCGTTGTTCATCATCTACCAGACCTTACCCTTTTCTTGCCATAATGACGGGTGATAATAGTGAATCTGTTGATGCTGACAACCAATCCCTTGCAATCACTATTGGAGCATCACCTTCAGAAACTGGCTGCAAGGGGCTACCGCAGGCATCAGACACCATATCAGAGCGATTCTCAAATTTGCTCAAACAAATCCAACCATCAGAATCAAATCAAACTGTTGAGATAAATTTCAAGCTCATAGAGAAAAATTATTCCCTGTGAGCTAGATTGATGAATGTGGCCATTGGCGGTCGAGGACACCTCAACCACATCACATGCAATCCCTCACCACCTTCAACCACAGATCCGGCGTTTCCTCAGTGGAAACAAAAGGACTTAACAATCTGTTCCTGGATTTTTCACAATATGAATTGGAACCTCAAGACATACTTTGCTAAATATCCTACGGTGCACAAAATCTGGAATGGTATCGCTACCACGTATGGCAACGACAGTGACCCACTCCAGATTTATGACATTTGGTCCGCACTAGCATCCAGAAATAAGAATATGGAACTTTAGAGCAATTATTCGGCACATTGTAAAGAATATGGCGTGAAATTGAAATAAGACAACCTAATCCAATGACGAGCGTGTCGGCTATTGCCACCTTTAATAGGCTCCGGTTGGAAACCCGCTTGTTCCAGTTTTTTTCTGGAATAAACGAGGAGTTTGATTCTATCTGCCGAGAGTTACTTAAGCCCCACCACCGCCCTCAGCTGAGATTGCTTACGCAACTATTTGTCGGGAGATGACTCGAATCAGAGTCTTTGTAGCTAAGTCTCAGGACTCATCACTGGACAGCGACAGTGGACTTGCAGAGCGAAAGAAATCTGATAGGGAGAAGTCGAAATCCAACCCAAAAGATACTGGAGCCGTGAATAAATTTACCCTTTGGAGCACCAATTGCCAGAAGATTGGCCACACACTTGTGGGTTGCTTCAAGCGAATTGGGTACCCCAACTGGTGGCCCAAAATCAAGAAGCGGGGGACCAAACCCAATGCTCATGTCATGGCCACCTGCGCAATGGGCAACTCCATGATCATCGGCACCACTGGCAACGTTCCGGAACAACATTTTTGAAGAAATATAGTAATGCGCGATAATACACTCCAAGGGATCGGACTGAGCAGTGAAGGTAATGGAGTCGAATCTCAGCCCTTTTTTTTTGGATAAGCCAAAGTCGAATATCAACCCTTGTTGCCTAATCCTACCTTTTCCAGGTTATTGCTATTTGGTCCCTCAAAGTTTGCAGAGTTTCCTTTGACAAATCTATTATACTGCGATAGCCCTTGGATCTTGCTAGAATTGTAGAGCCATCCCAAGAATTTGGAGACTTTACAATTCCAACCAAATTGTTCGAATATTGCACAATTGCCCCTTAAGTCCTTGGATATTTCAAATCCTCAGTTTTTTTTTACTCGACTGCTTCCATATTTTTTATGTTGTGGCCTACAATGCACATAGTCGTGCTATTACTCAATCCAAACCATGAATATTTGATAGTCACGCAATGGATATTTGATAGTAGCACTAATAACCTGCAAGATATTTGCAAGTCCACAGTCCCTATGCGAAAAAAAATTCAGATAGCTTATGGGGACCTTACTGCAGTTTAGGGTACCAGTGTTATTAATTTATCTCCAAATATTACTCTACCTAACTTCTTATATGTACCTGCACTATCTTGCAAGTTGTTGTATATTAGTCATGTGACAAAAGAATTGAACTATGTTGTCCTGATGTACCCGAACTTGGGGGAGATCATTGAACGTGGAACTGAATGTGGTGGTCTGTGCTATGTCTATGAGGTGCCCCCAACAAGTGACTTGTATGCTGGCTCGCGAGATGGTCAATAGGCAGCCTTTGTTGTGACACAAACGACTTGGACATCCCTCCACTGATTATCTTAAGCTTTTGTTTCCTCAGTTTTTTAGGAATAATAATTTACCAAAATGTGATATATGTGTAATGGCTAAAAGTCATAAACATGCTTATCCAGTGTCAAATACTCGTTCTTCAAGTGCTATTTTAATAATTCACTCTGATGTTTGGGGGCCTACTCCTAATTCAAGTTCAAGTTGTTTCCATTACTTTAATTTATTCATTAATGATTGCACTCAATTGACGTGGGTTTATTTTCTAAAACATAAATCTGAGATCCCACAAAAGTTCTTTGAGTTCCATTCTATGATCTTAACTCAATTCAAATGTCAAATCCAGATCCTTAGGTCGGATAATGGAAGAGAGTATGTTAATCAACCCATGAAACAGTTCTTCCGGGATATAGGGCTTATTTACTAAACTATCTGTGCTCATACTCCTCAACAAAATGGGGGTTTTTGAGCAAAAAAATTGAATTATTTTAGAGATTTCTCGTGTTATTTTCATCAGGTCTCAAAACCCAAAACTTTCTGGCTTGATGCTGTCTCTACAGCGGTCTATCTAGTCAATCGACTTCCTACAAAAATTCTCGTTCATAAAACACCTCTTCAGACTGTTCCGGCACTACTTTTAATCCCTGAGATTTTAACCATCCAACATCGTGTGTTCGGGTGTTCTATTTTCGTCCAATCCGTAAAGTAGATCAGACCAAACTAGACTCGTATGCCATTAAGTGTGATTTCCTTGGGTATGATCATAATAAGAAAGGGTACAAGTGCTTTGATCTTGTGTCTTGTCGCCTGTTAGATGGACTGTGATTTCCTTAAAATAGAATATTACTTTACTCAACCCAGTGTTCAAGAAGGATAGTCTAGTGATCATGATCCGTTGAGTTGGCTGGTAAACCTACCTCCCGTGCCCAATGTACCGCAAGACCTGCCTAAGGATGTCCCACAAGATCCAGATGATGGAACCACAGGGCCACACCCTGTTGACATAGCACGGGGCACTACTACAGTCGTCGTCTCTCCCCAGTTTGATATCCTTGCGGTTACTACACATTTTGTTACCTTTACCTGACACTATGGTTGAATCTATTGACTGTGACAGAACTGACATTCTCTTGGAAAGTGTACAACCAAGGCGCGAGCTACCACCCAGGAGCACTAGGGGTGTTCCCCCTAAACGGTATGAACCATGAACATTTATCATGGTCCACGTTATCCTGTAGCTAACATGATCAAGGGAGGTATTGGTACTGCCTTCTTGGCATCCCTATATTAAGAGAAATTACCACACACAGTTCAGGTGGCTCTACAACACTCTGAGTGGTGGAATGCAATGGAACTTGAAATGGATGCTCTAACAAAAAATAATACATGGTATACATGTCAACTCCCTCAAGGAAAGCGCTTCGTTGGATGTAGGTGGGTGTTTGCAATATAAAAGAAAAGCCGATGGATCAATTGAACGATACAAAGTAAGATTGGTAGCGAAAGGATACACCCAAACATATGGGGTTGACTATTCTGAGACGTTCTCTTCTGTTGCAAAAATTGATACAATTCAAGTACTATTTTCTTTAGCAGCAAATGTGAATTGGCCTCTCCATTAGTTTGATGTGAAGAAATGCCTTTCTTCATGGAGATCTAAAAGAAGAAGTGTACATGGAGCCACCACCTGGTTTCTCAATTGAGTTTCATAAAAATCATGTGTGCAGGTTACGAAAAGCATTACATGGGTTGAAATAGTCACCCCGAGCTATGTTTTGCAGGTTTAATCTCGTGATGAACAAGTATGGATATAAACAGAGTAACTCATCATACGCTTTTATAAAGAGAAGAGGGGAATTGATCACTTGTCTAACTATTTATGTGGATGACATGGTGATTACTGGCAGTGACTCATGGGAGATTGCAGTACTAAGAAAAAATTTGTTTAGTGAGTTTAAGATGAAGGATTTGGGAGAATTAAAATACATCTTGGAGAGAGGTCTAAAGAACAAAAGAAGGGATTTATTTTTTATCTCACGACGGAAGTATATACTTGATCTTCTGGCTGAGACAGGACTTATAGATTGCAAACCAGCTGATATGCCAACAGTACTGAATCAAAAATTACAAATTAGAGAAGGGGCAATGTTCGTCCGACCAGGATCGATACCAACACCTAGTACGCAAGCTCATCTATTTGGCACACACTCGACCTGATATAGCGTATGCAGTTGGTGTGATCAGTCAGTTCATACACAAACTACAGGTAGATCACATGGAAGTTGCACTTTGAGTAGTATTATACGTGAAAGGCACATCAGGACGGGGGATTAATTTCTCAAACAATGACCACTTATGTATTGTAGGGTTCACAGATGTTGATTGGGTAGACAATCAAGTTGATAGACGATCTACAGCTGGATACTTCATGATGATTGGGGTAATCTTATAAATTTGAAAAGTAAGAAACAAAAGGTAATAGCTCTGTCAAGTGCAGAAGCAAAATTCAGAGGTATAGCTCGAGGATTGATTGAAATCTT
Organism: Pinguicula moranensis; assembly: GCA_028565015.1. Classification (NCBI taxonomy): domain Eukaryota; kingdom Viridiplantae; phylum Streptophyta; class Magnoliopsida; order Lamiales; family Lentibulariaceae; genus Pinguicula; species Pinguicula moranensis. Next base: position 10,034 of record JAOWBN010011370.1, read on the forward strand.
ATAGTTGTGAAAGCTACTACTAGAGTTGGGTCAACAAGTGAATGGAATATGCTCTCTAAGCTATGACAGTATAGCGGCTATTAGTATATCTGAAAAATTAGTTCAACATGATCAAACTAAGCACGTCGAGGTGGACCGCCACTTCATTAAAGAAAAGCTCGAAGAAGGTATCATAAGTCTTCCATTTGTGAGATCAGAGGAACAACCAGCTAACATCTTTACAAAGGCAGCTACCAAACATGTGTTCTCAAGTACGCTGAGCAAGTTGAGAATTGAAGACCTCTCCAATTTCACTTGTGTGTGTGTGTGTGTGTGTGTGTTAACATTGAGATGCTATTGTGCAAGTTGATCCTTGGATGATAAAATGACAGTGCTGGTAGTTATATGTCCTGCATAATATAAAGATCCTCTTGGACTTCCTCTCACAATTCTTGCTGTTAACTACCACCAAAAGTTATATCTATTTAGTCCATCGTTATGTTTTCAGCAGAATATTTCTGACAGAATATCTGGTTTTGACTTGGCTCACTCATTTGCCGTCTGATCCTTTCGATTATCTTGTGCTTTCTCACTGCTCTATTAAATCTTTTCATTACAGGTAGGTACTCAAAGTTTCTCCGAACTTTGCCAAGTCCTCTAAGCCTGGACAGTTTAATCTTGTTTTGAAAAGATCTATACATTTACAAGTTGCTTCTAAGCATGAATCCGAGACCTCTTTATTGGAAAAGGTGCTTCTTTTCTTCAATGCTCCGTTTAATATGTGGGTTGAAGAGAGCTACTGTAGTGAAAGATGTCTTAGACATTGAGGGCCTTTGAACATTTTCATATTTAAATCGCCTAGCAGATTACACTTGTCTATACTGTAAGATCTCTGAAAGCTATACTACGTGTCATGATGCATAATTCGTGCGAAAGCGTAAACATAAGTGTGTGTTAA
>JAOWBN010011381.1:0-10970 GCA_028565015.1 Pinguicula moranensis
CACAAGGAAACAGGAAACATCAAACAGATCAAGCTAAAAACAAAAGTAGGCATCATCTTAAATAAATTTCAAGTGCAGGCAAGCTAAATGTGTACCGGTAATGTTCTTCAGCAGATGGGAAGTCTTTCTTCTGCATATACGCCCAAGCTAAATTCCCCGACAACCTGCAGTTTCATCATCAGACAGGGAAGGCTATTTGAATGGGAAAAAAGCTTCATAAGTTCGTCATGAAAAGAGTTTCAACCTAGCATACTCTTTTTCAACCGTGATGTATTTTTTCTTTCCTTGAGATCTCGCCAATTTCGTCCTGCTTCCCCCGAAAGCTAAGCCGCATTCTACTCGCTTCAGTTTTCGTTGAAGCACTTCAATCTCTTCCTCAATCCTTCCAGATTGCTGCATCAAAACAATCAGAATTACGAAAAGATCGTTTTGTCAGGAGAAATTGATGATGGTTTGAAGAACTAAAGCTTACTTTAAACAGTTCGACTAATATGTTGTCTAAGGCTTCTTGAGAATCAGGAGGACAGAGATTCCGAAAGGACTTAATGGCCTCAATTGCCTCGTCTGATCGATTTAACTGTTTCATGACAACAGCCATGTCTTTTAACGCACTATCAACTCGATCCCCAGAATTGATCGCCGCCCAGAACAGGGAAACAGCCCTGTTCGGATCCTTGTCTATCAACTGTTGAGCAAGATAATAACATTCAACAGAAATTATAAACCAATTCGCCACCAGCATATAGAAATTTAACCCTAGGAACACAAATTAACCAGAAATCGCAGAAATCAGGGCAAGTTAGCGATCACCTGTACATGTTTTGCTCTGCAATAGGGCGAGTCCCCGGAAGGAACTTTGTGAACGACACGGAAGATATCAGCATTAGAAGAGGGTGACTTTCTTGGCTTCTGCTCCGTACGACGGCATCACCGGAGAACACGGCTTCGTCTTCCATGTCGTCGGCGGCGTCAAGAAACCCAGAGGCTGAGAAGAGAAAGCATCGCTCTGATAAAATTCCCTAGAGATTACACTTCGTTTGGCTCGGGCGAAGCAGGTTCTGGTTTTGGCAAAAATTCGATCGAAAATTTGGGCGGAAAATTTTTCATGACGTGGCCGACCTGACATAACCAGTGGTCTAAAAAGACTCAAATGTCGAACTCTGATATTTGTTGGAGACAATTCTCCTTTTCATTTGGAGTCTCTCCACATGATTACTAAACTGGACAAGAGATACAGCGCCTTAGTCGAGGTTGTGTTAAATACCACTACAGCACCAAATGGAGAAATTCTAATGCTTAAACTTGTCTACAGGTCCAATCTTGTGGATCAATGGTGACCGAGGAGCAGCCGCAAGCCATGTTGACATCAATGGAGTACTTTCTGATGCGTTATGGTCTTTACCGACCGATCCATTTCAGTGGCAGCCCAAGGAGTCCACTGAGCCCCAGTTGTATTTCGCCAGAACTCTTGTCGCCAGTGGGCATGGGATTGAAACTATAACCAATCAAGAAGACTCGCGTCTCGTCCCGAAGATAATGCTTTCCTCGGCTTCGTCATCACTCTGTGGAAGATTGTAGACAGACGCACGTACAGTTTTGTTGTTCTTTTCTTTTAGATTTTCATTAATGAAGCAGGGTACAATAGATTGGTGTAGATTGTAGGCGAAATTTCTTTGGTGGACATACATAGACATAAAGGGTGGAGTGGATTTAACTACTATTTCATTCATTTGTATTGTATGATCTGTAAATGTTAGGAAGGACATTGATGCTGGCGACGAGTTACAATATAAGGCAGAGGAAGTGAGGTGGTGTGTGGACCCTTTGGCTTTAGTATTTTGTATCATGGATGGTCCGTAGGAATCTGTGCTTATCTCAATTTTCAATTTTGTCTTCTCTTTGTCGCACATGTGGTGATGACCTGGTAAATATTCACGGCAGACAAATTGTTGGGATCCAGTTGCCCATTCCGTAACATGTCATAAATCGAATAAAGTTTCATAATTAAGGGTTATCTATTGTTTATTATTCATGTAGAAGTTATCCCTTGCCCGACGTATAAGTGCTCGAGCAGGGATATTTGCGTGGCAACTCCAACATTTTTATCCCGAAAAATTGGAGGGTTTTTGTTATCATTTTTTAACCCATAAAGGAAGTTACATTATTGCTCTTAACTGTTCATAAGTATTACGACTTTACCACCTATAAATACTAGCCCCGGGCATTCCGCGCCCGCCCACGCCCGCCTATTCCGCATTCACACGGAATGTGGTGCAAAAAATCGTATTCCGCAAAGTTATGCGGGCGAAATGCGGAAAGAAGATTTTTTGGTTTGCGGAATTCGCATCCGCCCGCATAAATTTATTTTTATATATTTATTTTTATTTAAATACAAAATAAATGCGGGCAGATTTCGCGAGGTTCCGCATCCGCCCGCCCGCAATTTTTATTTATTTATTTATTTTTATAGGCATATATACTTACGCGGAATCCGCGGATTCCGCATCCGCCCCGACCACAAAATTATGCGGAATCCGCAAATTCTGCATCCACCCGCCCGCGAAATTAGGCAAAATTTGCAGATTCCGCATCTGCTCGCAAAATTACGCGGAGCGGGCGGATGCGGAATACTGTTCATCGCAGGAAGATGCGAAATCGAAAATTCGGTTCTGCAACCTTCGCGGGCGGAACGCGGAACGGGCGGTTCCGATTCCGCCCACTCCGATGCCCAGGGCTAATAAATACCTTCAAATAACCTAAATTCCCATTTCGATTGCAGAATTACTGGATCGGAAGAAGAACAAACCCTCAAATTCTCCCACTCTAAAGGGAAGAGTTATTCGCATGACGTGAAGCTTTTTGCATTAGTCCCTCCGCATGTGTTTGATTCAAACAATGTTCGTATGATGTACACATTCAATTGGTGAATTTTGGGTCTTATCTGGTTGCGGCAGGAGGAGAAGAGCCAATGATGATGCCAAAACCGTAACTAAAACCACAATAATGTCCTCACCTGACAAAAACGCAATATTTGATGCTAGCAAGGCCAATAACATGATGTGATACGATCTTCAATAGAAATTCCGATATTGTTACCGGCTTATGCAAAGTATTCTAATTCACATAAAGATTTGAATTCGAGGATGAATCCTTTCCAGTAGGGAGGGGATGATGTGATTGTTGGGGCCTGAGACGAATTCGGATTTTTGCATGGTTTAAAATAATTGGACCCTACAATGTGAATTACAGTAAAGCGCAATTTTACGGTTTCTTCCAATCAGAGATTCAAATATGTTCGGATCGGTCTGACAATTTAATGGGAGTCAGAAGACGCATTGGGCTTTTTCGTGTTCAAAGTAGATTGGATTTGAACGGTCAGATCGTGAGATATGAATTTCGAAGCAGACTGCTTTCATTCATTCACGATCTCCTATTTGTAGCATTGTGCAGTCTTAGTTTTATAAGAAAACGGAGGTCTGAACGTCTTTCGATCGAACTGAAATTAATCTAGTGACAGAGGACTTCTCAAGACATATGCTGACAAAAGGAGATCAAATTCTAACGGTCCGATAATGAGTTATTATTTTTGGAATATACTATTCTCAATTCGGAAGTTGGCACACGATTTACTAAGACCAGATCAAGCATATGTGGTGTTGCGCGTGTAGGAGGTCACGTCCCCTGCTAGAATATGCCAAGATGGATCTTTATTTTCATTCTTGTGTCTTTTAATTAAATTAGTCCATTAGTTGGTCAGAATTTTGAATTTTTATGTAATTATATAATTTCCTACATTTTTAGGAATTAAGTTAGAATGAGCTTCTTACTTATTTAGGTCCAATTTTAATAGGATTTAAATTAGGTAGCTCAAATAAAGTCTAGGGATTAGAATTCTAGACCCATTAAAACTGTAGCCTATTTAAAGGCAGATTTCACCCTTTTCAAGAGAGATTTTTGGCGTTAATTTTATTATGAGTTTGAGAGAGATCTCTTTGTTTATTGAATTCCTATTTTGAAGATAATTAGGTTGCATGCATTTTAGGGTACACGTAAAGATTGATTCTATGATATTCGTATTTATCATAGAGTAGATCCTCGGGTAGGCGTTTGATTGAACATCATGTTTATATTCGTTTCTAGCGTAGTAGTTGGCTATGGGTTCATGTTCCAGGTTTGATTAGGTTTCTACGGCATAATACGCTTCTTCCATCTTCGTTCTTTTCCATCATTCTATTTCATGTAACTTTTTGTTGGGTTGCACAATCTATCCTTTTATTTTTGTTAATTTCGAAATTTTTTCAATTATTGTATTTTTGTTGATACAAGAATAAGTTCTCAACTCCACATTTATTTTCCGCTAGCAAAGATTCACATCAGGTGGCCCTCAAGCGGGTCTGGATAGTTTTTCAACGAAATGGTCGAACCTGACGAGACATTGAAGCATGTAATCCTCAAAATGTGCCTTCATTCTATTTCGAATTCTGGGTCTACTATTCCGCACTCGGAGTCTGAACCTGATTCGGCCAATTTGTCTATAGTCGGCCCACTTTGCTCTGCGACAGATTACTCTGCTTTGTTGTCTAATGAATTGTTGATTAATGTGTTAAGTAGATTGTCGGAGAGGAAACAACTTTCCATTTCTTTGGTGTACAAGAGGTGGTTTACATTTATTGGGATGTTGGATTGGGAATTTTTGGAGTCGGGGAGGTTAAGCTTTCGTTTTCCTCATTTGGTTGATATTAATATTGTCCCCGCTAGTATTAAGTTCGAGAGAAATTCAGGGATTTCGTTGCATACTATGATGTTGGAAGTTTATTTAAATCCAGGGGAGTTGGAAAATGATACTTTCTTCGTTAGAAAAGAGGACATTCTGAACTCCAAAACCATTGAGCTTTGAGAGAGATCTCTTTGTTAATTGAATTCCTATTTTGAAGAGAATTAAGTTGCATGCATTTTAGGGTACACGTAAAGGTTGATTTTATGATATTCGTATTTATCATAGAGTAGATCCTCGGGTAGGCGTTTGATTAAACTTCTGGTTTACATTCGTTTCTAGCGTAGTAGTTGGCTATGGGTTCATGTTCCAGGTTTGATTGGGTTTCTACGGCAGAATACGCTTCTTCCATCTTCGTTCTTTTCCAGCCTTCTATTTCGTGTAACTTTTTGTTGGGTTGCACAATCTATCCTTTTATTTTTGTTAGTTTCAAAATTTGTTCAATTATTGTGTTTTTGTTGATACAAGAATAAGTTCCCGACACTACTTTTATGTTCCGCTAGCAATGATTCACATCAGGTGGCCCTCAAGAGGGTCTGGATAGTTTTTCAACGAAATGGATGAACCCGACGAGACATTGAAGCATGTAATCCTCAAAATGTGCCTTCATTCTATTTTGAATTCTTACGTTATCTGACGTTTGGTATCAAAATGTATTTTTTTTCTCACGCGCGGGATAACTCCTAAATTTTGGCTAACTGGGTGATAAAACGCTAGTTTTCATTCGACTTAAAAAGCACGGTTTGACTTTATCCCTCGCTCATCCCTCCTGCCAGATTCCAAAATTACCCCTATCGCTATTAGTAATTGAAATATGCCATGACTTATAACCCCATCTCGCTTCTCTCATTCCAACAGAACCCATCGCCTGGAGAATAAAAACAGAACCCTAGACCGTAGCTGAGCGGAAATCGTGGAGAAAAACTTCTCGTCGCCGAATCCAGGTAAGATTTCGTGTTAACCCGCCATGTTTGTTATAAGATTCGAGCTTTTTTTTTTGAGTTTATTCTTCGAAAATTCTCTCCAATTCGGTTTAGGGTTTCCATAATCCTTCTCTTCAATTGTGTTTATGTGTACACAAACCTTCGTCCTTTAACCAGATTGCTGTTTATGGAGCTAATAGTATTTGTTTCTGGCGATTATCTCTTCGTTTCGATTGTAGAGATTCATTTGTGTATCTATTCTCTTCATTTGTGTTTATGTAGCTTTTTCATTGATGCACACTATTTGGCGATTATCTCTTTGTTTCATTTGATTCATTTGGCGATTGTGTCTTCGTTTCATTGATTCATTTGTCCACACACCCACTGTTTGCTATGTTTTGAGCCAATAGTATTAAAATGTTTGATATTTTGAGCTAATAGTATTGGAATTTTATAGAAACTGTTTTGAGCTAATAGTTTTCATTTTTTGCTAACTGTTGATTCTTTAACTCCACAAATTTTCTGTCCAATTTTGAGCTTGTTTGTTTTGAGCAGAATTCTAGCTTGTTTGTTAACTGTTTGTTGCCTTTGCTTTTTTGATAAGTTTTGAGCTTGTTTGTTGACTTGCGTACACTACTTGTATTCTGGGAGTATCTCTTCAATTCGGTTAGTTGTTGTAAGATTATACTTCATTCAGATTGTGTTACTTTATTCGGATTGTGCTACTTTTTTCGGATTGGGCAACTTTATTTCTGATTGTGCTACTTTATTTCGGATTGTGCTACTTTATTTTTATGATATTACATATTTAATACGCTTATGTCTGGTATGGTATTAACTTTTTTTAAATAGGAACTGCTTTGATAACTGGTTCTGCCAAGGATTTAACGCAAGAGGTGACGTCAGAGAGGTTTGATGATGAGGCACTGCCAACCCGCATGCAGATTAAGATTTGCCATCGTAGGCGTGTAGGTGATCGAATTGAGATTGCAAATGGTATCTTCCAAGATCCATCAAAGAAAGTTTATTTCACTCCTGACAAAGAGAAAGCTCTTCTTACTTGCTTACAAGATCTGGCCCTTGAAGGCAGGAAGGTCGGATAGGGATGGAAGAAGGGAACATACGAGAAGGCGGCGAGTAAGGTGAAATCCACACTGCGAACCGCCCTCACGGCAAAAAAATGTGGAGAATAAAATGCATAACTGGGCTAAGAAATATCGCCTACTTACCGAATTCATGCAGCGCAGCGGTGTATCATTCGATCATAGCACAAACTCCGTTGTGTTCGATTCAACAGCCTTGTGGGAGGAATTGAAACAGGTGACCTTATTCTTTTATATTTCTTTGCTTCACCTTTTCATGCTGCGCAACGGTCTAATATCGCTTTCATTTTCAGGAGAAAAGTAAATTCTATGCACTGAGAGGCAGGATGTTCCCTTCTATGAGTTATGGGGAGAGCTATTCGGTCAACACCGTGCAAATGATGATCCTGGACTGGATTGGATTGATGTGGAGATGGCACTACATGACAAAACACGTGGTGTGAACACCCCACGGTCAGCAAACACTCCTCGGTTTAGCAACACTACACCTGACGTGGAGGACTTGTTTGGGGAGGATAATGTTGTGCCGGAGATAGAACCTTTGTCTGCACCTGCTTCGGATAAGGGAACACCAACGGCTGATGAACCGGTTGGTGGCGATAAGGGTAAACGAAAGACGAATCGCCCCAATCCATGTCAAGACTTGAATGCTGAAGCAGCTACTGCCTTGAAAGGACTGAAGGATGTGTGTGGCCAAATTTTAAGTGAGGGCTTGGAGAAAATGTCGAAAACAACCGCGTTGTTTGCAGAGATGGAGATCTACAAGGAACTGATGTTTGCCAATAGGATCAAGTTTGTTGATCATCTTGTTCTGCACGAAGGCCATCTACACATATGGGACTTTTTAGATGCCAATGGTAAGGCTAGTTTTGTTCGCTCATTCTTGTCGGGCGACCTTGGCTAGACTTTCGTTAGTGGCTATACTTCTTTGGGTAGTGTACCATTTTTTGAAGACATTAGTATCGGCACATATTCTTTTAGCTTTGTGCTAATAATGGACTAGAGCAAAATGACTCTATTAAATTTCAGTGCTTCTATTTAGTGAAGTTGCTGAAGTTCGATACATTTGACGGAATTCGTATTGGGTCGCAACAGAAATGACCTCTTTGTATAATTATAAGGGTAAGGCCGCATATATCTGACCCCCTAGACACCAACTTAGTTAGTAATATTCTGAGTACGTTGAGTTGAGTTGTACCGTTACTCGGATTTTCTGGATATTAAGAAATTTTTGAGTGAATCAGATTCGGATTTATTTGGCCTCACTTCATTTTAAAATTTAAAATTTGATTCTTGATGTGGACTTTATTTTTTGTCATGTGTGTGTATGCGGTTGCCAGTGCCAGATTAGAGGAGATGTTGGAAGTGAGTGAGGAATTCCACATATTCCTTTGATGAGGGAGATGAAATTAAAGAGTATTTGCAAGTTTTTGTGTTTACGTATAATTAATTTTTCAAAATATCTTTTAAAAAAAAGAGTTTTTATAAAGAAATTGGTAAGTGTTTGCATATTATTATTTCTAAAATTATTTTTATTAACTTATAATTGAAAAATGACAGAAATATCCTCAAATTAGGAATATTTGAATTGTTTATGAGGGTAAGAATATTTGAAATTTAAACTTCTAAATAGTTACAAAATTGTTATCGCCAAAAATATGCTAAAAGCTATCCTAAATATGCTTTTGACATTTTTTATTATTATTATTTATCCACCGCCAAAATCGCAAATACTCTAAATGTGTTTTTGCATCGCCAAAAGTCAAAAGTTATTTTTCCGTGAAACTTGCAAATACCCTCTTAATCTACATATAAGTTAATAAGTTGATTGACAAATTGATAATATGATTAAAAAATGATTGAAGACTGATAATGTGACTTATTATAATAAGGTTAATAAAATAGCTTATATTTAGTTATAAAATAATCTTATTTGATTAAATTATCTTATTATAGTCAAAATGACCTCATAAGTTAACGCTAAACAAGAGTCTTGTTGCAAAGGTTTTGCAAGTAATTTATACCGAAAATTTGGGCATTTTTTTTTATATAAACTAAACCAAACCAAACATACCCAATATATATATATATATAAGATAATAAAATATTATTTGAGGGTTGAATGATTGAAGATTCCAAACAAGTTCCATCTTCTCTCAATTGTTCCTCCCAATGCTAATGTCTAATATGATAAAACTTATGTGCTCCTCCCTATTGCTCATTAGGTTTGTTGTAGCAAAATTGACAAAAATCATCACTTTCAACCACAACTAGAATTAGGTAAAAACAATACATTTCGGTATAGCAAGACAACTGCATAACATAAGAATCCACTCTTGAGCATTGTTCCACAAACCTCTTCAAGCTAGTAGAACACCACACTTAAATATTCCCAACTAATCTTCACATAGAGTAGGAGTAAAATGCCTTTTGCACATTTGATTCATATCCACAACACCACATTAGCACAAAATTCCGCTATTTGTTGTGTGCTTGTCGAGAAACATCATGGAATCGGGTGTGACTGCTGCTATCTGTTGTGTGGTACAAAAATTTAAATCATATCTTCATGTGCTCGTTTGTGTTGGTCGAAAGATTTGAGGATATTAGTTGTTTGTCCATGTCCAATAGATGGGTTAGGAGTAAGCACATGCATATTTGGAGAAATGATATAACACAAGAATTCTTGTCATAAGAAATACAAGAAATTGATCCTATCAATCCATTTATATTGGGCCCACCAACTCAAACTCATCACAATCACTCATTTATGTGGGTCCCATCATTTTCTTGTGATTCTTGTGGCAAGAATTCTTGCGCTATATCATTTCTCGCATATTTGTTTAGGTTAGGAAGCACATTGACAAGGAAAATGGCATCATTAATTCTAAATTTTGTGTCAATGTAATACCTCATAGTATTTTAGTATCATTAGAATAGTATCTAACCACTCAGCATCATAGTTCTCAGATTATATGTAGGGTAGGGTGTCCAATTCCTCTTCCCAAAAAATGTGTCCAAGAAAAAATAAATTGGGCCCTAAAATAGAGAAAAGAAGATGAAACCCAAAATGAGGCCCAAAAAAGGGAAGATCCGGCCAATGTTTAAAAAGTCCACCTCTTTTAAATACTACACAGATGGACAAAATTCACAGAAGTCATAATGAAAAAGGAGACCCACACGGCAACTCACATGTATAGAGTGCTGGAAGAAAATTATATGATGTAACGCGGGACCCATGGTACAACAAAAAGCCCAGGTCAACTCACCAATCAACCGACCGCGTACGAAAATCTCACGTACGAACACGCGAACAAGGATAAAATGATCATTTTGCCCTCGTGTTAAACACAACGCCTTTGTTTAATACAGGGGCAAAATGGTCATTTTTCTCTTATTCGTGCGATTCATGCGCGAAGTCCTTCGTGCTTTATATCATTTCTGTCAAAAGCCACTACATGGAAACAACAGTCTTTTAGGAGATGTCTACAAATAGACACACACATTGATAAAGGTGGCAATGACCATGGAGGAAGGAGAAAAAATGAGAAATGATATAGCGCACAAAAGCAGCATATGAAAAATGTGAAATGACTAAAATACTCCTATATTAAACACAGGAACAGAATCCAACACGAGAGTATTTTGATCATTTGGACATCTTTCGTACATTTTTCTGCGCATTTTTCGTGCACCTATCATTTCTTGGTAACTTTTGAGAAATATGGGTATTAATCAAATTTCGGGTAAGGAAGAATTTAGTCCCAAATACGGTCTTTTGACCCCGAAAATTGATTATCTTCCGGAAAAAACTCGAATCTCAAATTCTATTCCTGAAAAGTTCGAATTCCAAATTCTTTTGGATAAAGGGGCCGCTTATCTTTCCAAAAAGCTCGAATACCACTTTTTTGTATTCTCCTTATATTCTCAAACAATATTATTCGGCCCCTTAGTTGGATTTTCTTGATATTAATAAAATTTTAACTGAATAAGATTTGGATTTATTTGGCCTGACTCTATTTTAAAATTTAAAATTTGATTATCGATGTGGACTTTATTTTTTGTCTTGTGTATGCAATTGTTAGAGGCAGAAATGATATAGCGCACGAAATCCCAGTCGCACGAACGCAAGAAAAGGGGCAAAATGATCGTTTTGCCCCTGTGTTGAAT
>JAOWBN010011402.1:0-10969 GCA_028565015.1 Pinguicula moranensis
TAACAAAAGCGTACTACGCAGCTTAAGCAAATCAATTAAAACTTGGTGGAATGCGTGATGTATAGTCTGGCCGCTGCGCTGGAAGTCGGTCTGCAGCACCCTATTTTTTTGGTGGTGTGCAAGGGTACACAGGAAGATAGCAACTTTCTCAACAACGGATACGTACTGGTCATCTGTCAACCCACATTCTGCTTGCAAAAGTCGACACAGCTCTGTGAAAGCTGGTTTCGACATTCTCAAGTTCTTGAAGCACTCACAATTTGACTCTTGCGTGATCCTCTCAAGGAATGCTAGTCTTTCAGAAATCTTGTCTAGTACCAAACTTCGGAGGCGCATTCCGATCAGCCTTCCGCCTTTTTTTTCGCGGTCGTGTGGTACTGTTTGATTCATTCTCTGCTAGTTCAATGATAGTAGGCAGCAAACCAACGAAAATGCTTATGCATAGTAGCATAGGCGCAAGATCCACTATGGTCAGCATCTCACTACCCATGTTTCAATTGTCCAACTAGTCCATGAACACGCGAATAAAGCAAAATAAAACACAAAGGCAATTGGAACATCTAAGCACAAAACCAATTGATGAGCCTGAATTTGAGTTGTAAGAACACAGGCATCCTAAATGTAGCATCCCAAATCTAAATTCCCATAAATTCAAGATTGAAGCCACATATTAATTCTTAATTGCAGCATAAATGAAAGCTCAGAAATTAAATCCAAAAGCTCAGAACTCATAAATGAAAGATCAAAAAATCAGAAATGAAACCTCAGAAACTGAGTGCATTCTGATAATTAAGCCCATGTTTTCTGCTGTACAAGCTGCTATATTCCCCAATCCCAATTTTTTATCTGCCTTATATGAAGTTTATACACCATCCTTGTCGCATTCCAGTTGAAAAAAATGATATTACTTGTTCCACTTGCTTAAAAAATGAACTTGTTTGAACAAAAAATCGTAGCACAAAGAATATTTTCACTCTGAAAATAATTCACTTAGGCTAAGAGTTCCCTATGTCTTCAATAGTTGCTTGAGAAGAACCACACTACCATGAAATCAGAGGTCATACTTGCTATTATTAGGTCATACTCACTATTATTAGGTCATACTCACTGTAACATCTAGGTCACCGATAACCCTATCGAAATGAATATTTATCAGTTACCTAGGATTTGTATACCTATGCGGTCTTGAGGAGAAAGAAATTGTACTAAAAATGCACACAAGGTCATATATACGGGTTGGGGAACGATGAAGAAAATTAGCAGAAATGAAGTTATCTAAAAAAATAGTAAAACACTGAAATCTACCATCTCACGTGTTGGGTAATTGTTAAATCACAGAAACCCTAGACAAGGAACTTCTATACCAGATGAATTTTGGTTGGCGTTAAAGATATTCACATTCGCGTTGAAGATGTTCAAACCCTAAACCTTAGCCCGATGAACCAAATAAAACAAACTGAATCTGACAAAAAAAGAGTGGTAGGATTAAGGAGGAAAGACAAGAAATACAAACTGAGAAGATTTTGCAATGGTCGGAGTTGAAGTCGCTGAAGATGTGCCATCCAGTGGTTGAGAGTTCGGCTAGGGCACAGTGAGATCGAAACCCGAGTTTCCTTTCTTTTATAGTTGGTAAAACTTGTAAATTTTTCATGTTAGTCGGGGCATTATTTTAATATCCATCGCGGGATAAATATGGGTAGCCAAAAACCCTTCTCAAATTCTGGACAAAAAAAATACATTTATCACAGAGTTATCCCGATCCGAAAGGTTATCCTTTGGGTCGCGGGATAACAACTATATGCGTACCAAAGGAAGGACTGATAAGGACAAAATAGGATATCTGTTAAATGACCAAGTTCATCATGCTTCTGCCCGCGTACCAAACGCATCCTAAGAGATGGAAAGCGTGAACGGTTTAATCAAAAAAATTCGATGGAACTGATTTTGGTTTCTGGAGGATGCATATGGAAGATCTTCTGTATCAAAAAAACCTTCACAATACCTTGTCGGGAGTGAAGCCAGAAACGATGAAGCTCTATGTCTGGGATCTGAAGGATCGTTAGGCACTAGGGTTGATTTTTCTGTCACTAGCAAGAAACGTTACCTTCAACATCGTAAAAGAAAAAACAACTCCAGGAGTTCTGAAGTCCTTGTCAAACATGTATGAGAAGCCATCGACAATGAATAATGTATATCTAATGCGCCATTTGTTCAATTTGGTATTGTCCAAGAATAGATCTATTGCAGATCAAGTAAATGAATTCAACATGATTACCATTCAGTTGAGTTCAGTTGATATTGAATTCGATGATGAGATTAGAGCCCTATAACCTATGTCTTCGCTACCTGAATCGTGGGATACTGTTGTTTCCGCGATTAGCAGTTCGCAAGGATCTGAGAAGTTAAAATTTGATGAAGTCCGAGATATTTTCCTGAGCGAGAGTATTCGCAAGAGGAAAGTTGGTGATTCATTTGGTAACGCACTTAGTACAGAGGGTAAGGGCAGAGACGAAACTAAGGGAGTCCAAAGCAAGCATGGTTGCTCGAAGTCTAAAGGCAAATATGTAGTCACTTGTTGGAACTATGATGAGAAAGACCGCATGAGCAGAGATTGCCCGAAATTGAAAAAGGCAGAAAAAAGGTTTGAAACAGAAGTCTCAAGCAGATGATGATTCTGTATGTCTTACAAATGATAGTTCGAATGTCTTGGTCATCAGTTTGGATTGTCTAGTTGAGTCGTGGATACTAGATTCTCAAGCATCATTACATTCTTCTCCGAGCAAGGAAATATTCCAAAATCTTAAGTTTGGAAATTCTGGAAGAGTGTACTTCGCTAACAACCGAGTTTTACAGATTGCAGGTAGAGGATATGTGTGTATCCAAACTGTAGGTGGCAGAGCATGGAAGTTGGAGAATGTCAGATAACATTCCTGACTTGAAAAAGAATCTGATTTCAATTGGTTAGTTGGACAATTTGGGCTATGAATTAAGATTCAGTAGTGGTCGCTTGAAGATTGTTAGAGGAGCGATTGTCTTATCAAGTGGTTTATGAACTGGCACTTTATACACCACTGCTATTAGTGAAAATCTTGATGCAGTTACTGACAGTATATCGAGCGCGAGTTTGTGGCATAGTAGACTCGATCATATGAGTGCAAAGGGGATGCAGATGCTAGCTTCAAAGGATTGCTTGGAAGGATTGAAATATGTGGAGATGGGATTTTATGAGAGTTGTGTTCTGGGAAAGCAGAAGCGTGTCAATTTCACAAAGGCCACTAGATAGCTAAAAGCAACACAATTGGATCTAGTGCACTCGGATGTATGGGGACCATCTCTCGTCCCTTTTATTGGTGTCTCAAGATACTATGTTACCTTCATCGACGACTTTAGTAGGAAGGTATGGGTTTACCTTCTGAAATACAAATCAGATTTGTTTGCTACTTTTAAGAAGTGGAAGAATGAATTTGAAAATCAGACCGGGTTGAAAATCAAGTGCTTGGCGTCAGATAATGGTGGAGAGTATGATTTAGCAGAGTTCATCATGTATTGTATTGATGAGAAAATCAGATGTACCATGACAGTTCCTGGTAAGGCCAGACAGAATGGTATTGCTGAGAGGATGAATAGAACGTTGAATGAGAGATCAGTTCCTCTAGGTTTCAAGATTCCAAAGGTGGGGTGCTCGGTAAGGAGATTAAGTTGGATCACCTGGGAACTTTGAATGTGCGGCATATGTTCACATTGATCCGGAAAAATGAGACAAGCTTGATGCAAAGGCTTTGAAGTGCTATTTTATTGGATATGGTTCTTAGAATTTTGGGTACAGATTGTAGGAATATAAAGAGAAGAGAATCTTGAGACACTGTGATGCGACATTTGATGAGAGTGCCCTGTATAAGGACAGATCTGAGGCAAAGTCTGAGAATGCAGAAAAAGTGAAAACTGAGGTCGAGTTGCAAAAGGTTTCACCTAATGATGCTACACCCATATTGCAGGAATATCCAGAAAATCTTGATGCAGAATCAGAACGTGAGCCAGTCACACCAGAGCCAGTGTTGAGGAGATCCATCAGGGTGTTTAAGGCACCAGAGAGGTATTCACCATCTCTGTATTATCTGTTGCTAACTAATAGTGGAGAATTAGAATCTTTTGATGAGGCAGTGCAGGTGAATGATTCAATTAAGTGGGAGCAAGCCATGGATGATGAGTTTCTCTCACTTGAGACAAAAGAAGACTTGAGAGTTCTTTGAGTTAGCTGCAGGAAAAAAACTTTGCTAAACAAGTGGGTTCATCAGATTAAGAATGAAATTGATGGTACCGTGGGGTACAAAGCTAGATTGGTGGTCAAAGGATTTTCACAAGAAAGAGGTATTGATTATTGTTGAGTATTGTTTAAGCAGAGAATTTGGACCTTGAGCAGACGGATGTAAAAATAGCGTTTTTACAAGGGGATCTGGATGAAGAAATATATATGCAGCAATCAGAAAGATATGAGGTTCCTAGTAAGGAACAAATGGTGTGCAGGCTCAAGAGGAGCTTGTATGGGTTGAAGCAGGCTCCAAGACAAGGGACAAGAAGTTTGATTCTTTTCTATACAGTAGTGGTTTTCACAGAAGTGAGCAGGATTTATGCTGTTATATCAAGTAGTTTGTGATTCTACTATTGTATGTGGATGATATGTTGCTTGCAGGTTAGAGCATGGATTTGACCGACAATCTGAAAAGGAAACTATCGACAATGTTTGAGATGAAGGATTTGGATGCAGCAAAGCAGATTTTTGGGATGCGAATTTCTAGAAATCGTTCTGCTGGAACTCTAGATCTATCCCAAGAGTAGTACATTGAGAAGGTATTGTCCAGATTCAATGTTGATAAAAGCTAAGCCCAGAAATACGCCCTTGGCTAATCATTTTAAATTGTCAAAGAAGCAACCACCCAAGTCAATTGAGGAGCGTGAGGAAATCGCAAGAGTGCCATATGCTTCTGGTCTGCACCAGACTTGATATAGCACATGTTGTTAAAGCTATGAGGAGATATATGTCGGATCCAGAAAAAAAAATATTGGGAAGTTGTGAAGTGGCTTCTGAGATATTTGAAAGGAACAGTCAGTACTTCACTTCTCTATGGGAATGGCAAGGTGGTACTCGATGATTTTGTTGATTCTTATCTGAGTGGAGATGTGGACATGAGTAAAAGTACATCTGGATACATCTACACTATTGATGGAACAACAATCGGTTGGATGTCCAAGCTTCAAAAGTGTGTTTCTATATCATCGATAGAAGTTGAATATGTTGCAATAGCTGAAGCCAGCAAAGAGATGATATGGTTGACTGATTATTTGAAGGAGTTGAGTAGGAAACAAGAAAAGAATATGTTCACTGGTAGTCAGAGTGTCATGCAGTTGGTGAAGAATCCAGTGTTCCATTTTAGCACCAAACATATTCGGAGAAGATATCACTTCACTTGCAGTATAGTGGAAGAGGGCGAGAAGAAGTGTTTGAAGAAAATTGATGGTGCAAAGAACCCAACAGACATGTTGTCTAAAGGTGTTGATGCTGGAAAATTGGGGCTATGCAAGGCCTCAGTAGGCCTCCTAAAGTGATATGAGAGATAATGCGGCTGAGGAATTATGAAAAGTACATTGGCATGAAGAGTAGAGTTGATTGGTTGACTGATTAGTCTCCAAGTGGGAGTTTGTTTATGTTGGAGCCAAAATCAGTTAGTGGAGAACGTGTCCATTAGTGGAGGGGCAGTTACGTTATTTGATTAGTCCCTGATGGAATTCTAACTATATAAGAATTCTTGCTTATAAATATTTTTTTGTCTTTCATTGTACTCTGTATTCGAAAATATTATAGTAAAATTAAGAACCCTAACCGTTATAGAAGTAGCAAATTTTGGTTTACCATGTAAATCTGTGTTTTCATTTTATTTTTGCAATAGTATTTGATCGTGTATGTGTGTGTTGTTCGATCCTAACAAGTCATTCAGGCAATTTAGTGTTGGATAGGGTATTAGGCAAGGTGACCCGTTGTCCCAATTTCTCTTCGTTATAGTCATAGGAGGGCTACACCTTATGGTTGATCAGGCATCGACTTCGGGTATATGGTCTCCATTACAAGTAAGAGAAAATTACCAATCACTCATCTATAATATGTCGATGATACACTCCTTTCTCTGGAGCAATTCAACTTGTACCCTTCTAGGCAAGTGGTTCTGGAAAATACTGAATGATCAAGAAGACCTTGTCAGTCAAATCATACAATCACTCTACTTGTACCCGGAGGGACTGGACAGAGAATGGCCGATAATCACTATATTAGGACGAGCATCGCAATGGTGGTGTGATTTGTGCAAGCATGTGTGTTCAGCTTATTCGTTCAGTAGCAATCTGCACCGAGAAATAGGTAATGGAAAGGACACCTTGTTTCGGGGCTCGATATGGACAATCGTGGTGTGCCCAACGGATTTTGCAGACCGTTTGTACTCGATTGCCTCACATAAACACAACATAATAGTTGAGAAGCTAATCCCACAGAGTGAACCATTGTCTTGGGCATGGCACATGCGTAGACAATTATTTGACTACGAATTACTATTGATCCCTATTCTTGAGTCTCATATTGTAGGTATTGATATTCGTGCAGAGATGATGGATAGTTGTAGATGACAGGAAAATAGAGATTACCATAACTACACGGTAAGTTCTGCTTATAAGGAACTAACACGTGTTATGGTTTCTTATCCTCAGGAAAAATTTAGATTGGAGACTTGCTAGAGCAGTGGATCCCCACAACGCATTCAGGCGTTCGTGTGGCGTCTGGTTCAGTAGAGGATCGCAAAGTTCGATAAGCTACTCTCGCGAGGAGTACAAAATGCACAGTGGTCGGCTTCAGGCTATGCGTTCTGCCATGGGAAGGAAGAAGAATCACTCCGCCACATACTTTTCAAGTGTGATATAGCATATTAGATATGACAAGATTTCTACCACTAACTGGGGTTTGATTATGTAGGGAGTAATATCCCTCTACAACATTATCTCCAGCACTAGGGCGCGCTCAAGCAAAAGAAGTGATGTGATGCTTGAAAATCTCTGTGGCACAACCTAGTATTGGGATTGTGGAAAACACGAAATAATTTTGGGCATTAGTCTGAATAAGACACAAATCATTAAGTATGCAAAAGTCTCCTTCTGAATATGTATATTCAATATTCTAGATGTGGGATTGGGTCTTGGGGATTGACCTCAGAACCCTAGACTTATATCAGATTTATAAAAGTTAAAAATTTATATAACTTATAAAGTTATAAACTTATAAAAGTTTATAAAAATTAAAATTTATATAACTTATAAAGTTACATTCTTATATAATTTATAAACTTATAAAACATACATAACTTTAAATTATAAAACTATAAAATTTATAAGAGTTAAAAACTTGTATGACTTATAAACTAAAGTTATAAATATATATATATAATCTTATAAAATTTATAAAGGTTAATAATTTATAAACTTTAATAACTTATAAAAGTTAAAAACTCATAATTTATAAAACATATGTAACTTATGAAGTTATAAACTTATAAAATTTATAAAACTTAAAAGTGTATATAACTTTTAAACTTTATTAACTTGTATAATTTTTAAGCTTTATTAATTTATAAAACTTAAAATTTATATAATTTATAAAACGATATATAACTTATAAAGTTATAATCATATAAAAGTTATAAAAGGTTATGAACTTATTTAATTTATAAATTCTATTAATTTATAAAACTTAAGAACTTACATAATTATAAAACTCAAAGTTTATATAACTTATAAACTAATATTAATTTATAAAACTTAAAAAAATATATAACTTATAAAAGCTACTAACTTATAAAACTCAATAACTTATATAATTTATAAGTTATATTAACTTATAAAAGCTAACAATTTAAATACTTAAAAAATAATTTTAAAAAATTAGGGTTTAGGGTTTGATCGTCGGTTCCACCGCCGATCAAACCTCCGGATACGATTTAGACAGTTTGATCAGTGGCGGTTTATTTTTTATTATTAATAATAAATTGGCTGAAAACCTCCGAAAAACTACCGATTTTGTTATTATTTTTAAAAACAGCCAATTTTGAACGCCTCCGCTTTTAAAGATTGAACAAACTTTTAACCGTCTTAAAGCCTCGGATTTGAAAACCGTCAATTTTCAAAATCTTTGATTTCAAAATGGTCATTTTCAAAACCTTCGATTTCCTAATGGTCAATTTTCAAAATCACGGAATTTTTTTCAATTCAATTATTGCCGATTTTCGATTAAGGTTAGAAATGTCCATCACTAATTCCATCCAATCGGGTCCTTGCAATTGCAGCAAAAACCGGGCAAATTGTCTTTCAACAGATCGTCACTTTCGACTTTCGACTTTCTCCTCAATTCCTGACGGAGACCTGAAATTCCCACTTGGATTACACAACAGTAGACCATCGGCGGCCATATGGACGACCATCGGCCCTCCGCCGCTACTCATTTCGACGTCGCAATCACCAGCAGCAATAGAGCTAGTCTTCTGTACATTCTGATGGGGGTTACCCTCCTCTTCTCCATTCTGCTCGTCCTGTCTTTCACCATATACCCAACAGCAAGATTAGGACCCTTTGAAACACACACGTCCTTCACCGGAAACCATTGCCGCCTCCTCCTCAATCATAACCAAAATGAAAAGCTCAAACTATTTGCCCCATTGGTCCCGCCTCCGGCTCCGTACTTGGCCTACTTTATTTCCGGATCCGTCGACGATTCGGGTAGAATGATGCGGCTTCTTCATTCCATCTACCATCTCAAAAACCAGTACTTGCTCCATCTTGACACCTCTGCTAGCCAGGCTGACCGGGAGGCTTTGGCTCTAACTCTCCAGTCAGCGTCACTCTTCTGGACTGTACAGAATGTTCATGTTATTGGAAAGGGGGATGTTAGAACTTGAAATTCCAATCTCAACCCCAAAAGTAAGTAACAAAGTTAATTAGGTTTATAATTTACTATTTTTGGGCTTTATATTGATTAAGCCCGTGTTTTCTATTAATTATGGGCCGTGAAATCTGTTAGTGTTACAATCTGGGCTTCGGATGGCCCAATAACACAATTGCCCTTGAACTGGTGGAGTGGAAATTGAGCCGTCGGATCTGATCTTGATCCGATGGGCGAAATTGTGCAAATCCGAGCCATCCATTTTTCGAACGTTATGGATCAACGGACTAAAATCCTCAATCCGCGTCGACTTCTGTACTCGTTATTGATCGTTGATCTTCACTTCATCCGACCGCTCGGATTACGTCTGCGCCCTCGAGAGAAGTGTTTCATCTCGGCCGTCGGATCAATGCTAGATCGTGCGGCTTCTTTTTTCTCGAGCAGTTCAAACGATCCATGCCATCAATTTTCTGACTGATCCAACGGTTACTAGCAAAACCCATGACTTCGAGAAAATCAACTCATCTCAGCCACTCACGCATGTCATAATCCAACGACTCTCCTTATATTACTCATCTCGAACAGATCAACCGATCTTGGCCACCCAATTCACAGCTCATCCAACGGCTCTCCTTAAATTACTCATCTCGAACAGATCAAACGATCTTGGCCACTCAATTCACAGCTCATCCAACGGCTCTCCTTAAACCACTCATTTCGAACGGATCAAACGATCCTAGCCGTCCAGTTTGTGTTCGATCTATCGGTGCACGAAAATTCACTCTGCCCAACACAAGTAAGACAATCTCGGACGCTCATTTCATGCAGGAAAAAATTAACGGTCATTTTACAGTCACAACGGATCCAGAATTGTGACCACTCGATCACTTTAAATCAACGGACAGAGTTTATTTACCCACTAATATAAAAGCAAAATAAATCAGTCTACTACACATTGCATTGATTCATTTTAATACTGATTTTCTCTCTCTCCCACGTTTTCTACACTCTCGAGCTCTCTGTTCGTCAAAAATATTCACTTGATTCTACAACATTAACAAATTCATTCTAGCTTAGTTTGTTCTTAATTGATTCAAAAAAAAAAAAACGTTCGTGTTTCTCAAAGGATTCCAATTTTCTCTAAAAACTGAAACGTTTCTATATTGTCTTTATTTCTTTTTTTTCCGCTCATTTATCTTCAAAAATAACTTCATCTATACATCATATATCAACAAGAACATAGTTTTGGATCTTAAGTTTCTACTTGTAGATCTGATACTATATTCTTTTATACTCAGTAAAATAGCTTTAATTTCAGTCTTTAGGGCAACTGTTTTGCCCAAATCTTCAATAGCAAACTGTATTATTTGTACTACAAGCCGAGAAAATTCAGCAAGTTGAATAAAGGCTATACGGGCTGCCGATATCGGAGTTCAACGTGGATTAAGGAAATTATACATCTCCCGAACCACGGGCATTATATCTTGTCCCATTAATTTTTCAGCACTCTTTAAATTCTGCAAATATATTATCTTATTGTTTATTGTGCTAACAAATTTGATTCGGCACAACGAATCCTAACAAACTTTGAATTGAGGGAATTCTATGCGCACCCCTTTTTTCTGAAAATATTAATAAGAAAAACAATTATTCTTCATATTTCCACTTATTTACTTTATTAACCATAATTTTTCAATGGTGCTATTATTCTCTTTATTCACTATTTCACTCGACGGCATTTAATATTTTTATTTTTTTATACCAATAGTCTGTTTTTAATTATATCAAAACAAGTTTAAACTTGAAACGATCCCTATGCAATATTATAGAATGAATTATTTAATTATTAATTACAGGATTATAACTCAAATACCACGTCTGTATTTATTCTTCTGGATTTAATTCGAGGAAAAGAATAGGCACCATAATTTTTCAATGGTGCTATTATTCTCTTTATTCACTATTTCACTCGACGGCATTTAATATTTTTATTTTTTT
>JAOWBN010011413.1:0-10969 GCA_028565015.1 Pinguicula moranensis
TACCACGACAACATCCATGGAGAAATCCATGGAGGTTTGAGAGTTCAGTTGAAGAAAATCATTTTGATTCTAACTGGTTCAAAATGGTTAGGCCCAATACTACACCAAAATAAGGATATGTACCTAATATTAATTAGGCCCAACACCCTTGCAAAACGAGCATAGATAAACTCCACGATAAGATTGGACAAAATAGTCAGACCAACAGTTAATTGCCAGACAGTGAGGGCGTGTTTGGTACAACTTTTTTTTTTCAGATTATTTTTCTCATTCTTTTTTTTTTTCCAGTCAAAACTCATTTTTTCAAAACTAAGTAGGATGCTACTTTTTCTACTTATACTTTTAATGGCAATTTCGTAAATAAATTAAAGTTATCTTACCAAATTTAACTACAAACATTATTTAATCTACTTTCAAAACTTGATTGCAAACACTATTTCAATAACTTTTTCAATTTTTTCATAGTTTTATTAAACACTCAAAAATTACAAAATTAAAAGGAAAAGTAGAATCAAAAGGAAAAGGAGAATGAGCAAAATGAGAAAATCACTATGGGAACAAAACAGGCCCTGAAGGTTCTAGTCCAGCAGTGAACGAACCAGATACCCACATTAATGGCCCAAACCCTTTATATATATATATATATATATATATATATATGTTTTTACAAACGGCCAAAAGAAAATTAAAAGAACACTAACAAAAAATTGTCGCTTTTATTTTTTCTTCTTCACAGATCTGCTCCATCACGATTTTTGCCACAACGCAGGGGAGAAGTTTTCTTCTTCATCTTCTCTTTTGTCCTTTGCACCAACTTTACTTCTTCGCAAATCTAACATGACATCTTAAATCTGAATTCTGCCACAGTTACAATGGAGTTCTTCGCGACTCGGGGACACAATATCCCAGAATTTGATATTGGCGGTGGCACATTACAGTCACACGCCAACTCATCTATACCAAACTTCTTTACAAATTTCAAAATCATCAAGTATATAATATTTTATAGGGGGACCAAACTTTATTTTATTTTATTTTTTTTTACTTGTAATTTGATTTATTTTAAAATTGAGGGTACCATGCCCCATGGTCCCCCCTCTCTCCGCCTCTGCATCATTGCATGTGCTTACAAATTTGGTCATGAATCTATACAAGCATCCTTGCATGTGCTTATAAATTTGGTCATGAATCTATGTTGTGGTCACTAATGCACTGATTAGAATGTACATGAAATTTGGATTGATTTCTTATGATGAATAATCTAGATGTGGTTTCTTGAAATGCCATTTTATCTGGATTCCATAATGATAGTTTAGATCTCGGTATCGAGCTTTCTAAGGAGATGGTTACAGAAGGATTTAGGCCGAACATGTTTACATTTATTAGCTTGTTGAAGTCTTGTTTAAGCTTCTTGAATATTAAAACTAGGAAAAAAGTGCACTCGCAACTAATTAAAGAAAACTTGATAAGTCATGACTACGTCACAACAACTTTAGTTGACTTGTTCTCCAACTGTGGCTACATGAAAGATGCCATGGCATGTTTCATCAAATTACATGAAAAAGACGTCGTTACATGGACCAATATCATTTCATGTTCTTCATAGGCTAATTGTTGTTATTTGTGAGTTTTGCAGAGACTTGTTGTTAAATATGTACCCTATATATGGCTAAGGGCCATTTATCAATAAACAAGAAATTACATTTTGTCTAAACTTTTTACTTGGTATCAGAGCCGCCGCACCACCCAAACCCTAGCTGTTGGAATTTGCCTGCCGCCCAAAAATCACTCGCCCTATGAGCCCAGTGCAGCCCCATTCACTCAGTACACTCTAGTGAATCTCCAACACGGCCCCGAGCGCTCACAATGTCCACAACCTGTCGCACCTGTTGCTCACCCGTGACTTGCACTTGTTGGCTGGGAAAAATGCAGGTAACATTGTAGCTTTTTTTTAGTTGGGGAGCCCCATGTTGGTGGGGTTTTAGGTGAAATGTGTATTCTTTGTTGAGAATTATTGGGTTAAAGTGATGGTGATGGTGTTCGCCTAAAATTGAAGAATCCAATTAGGCATGGTGTTGTGTGGAATTGATTGTGGCGTGGTGAGCGTGTAGTGGTGAGTTGTAGTAAGGTGTGTTGGATTGTGGATTAACTTCCGGTGAGTTGGTGATTGAAGAATCCTTGTGTTCATGATTGTGGAGTCATTGTGGGAGAGATGACATGAAACAATGAGATTGTGGAAGGTAAGGGGTTGGAGGTTTTGGGAAAGCTCGATCCCGATGTGCTGAGGGTCTTAGTTAGAACCATATTGGGGCGAGTACCTCGAATATGGCCACTGTCTCTGTTGTTACTCAGGTGGTCAAGCTTGATCTTCTATCTGTAGATCTGAATCTTGATGGATATGCTACATGCCTTAGCTACTCATGTTGGATTGTAGCCACTTTAGTTGGTAAGAAACTATAGGGATTTTTGACGGGAAGTGAGTCAGGGAGTGACAATGCTCAAACTGAGGATTGGAAAGCCACACATGCCCAACTGTTCATCTGGTTACTCAACTCGATGACTCCATTGATTGCCTTTTCAGTTGATGGTATTAGATTGGTGAGTGAAATTTGGGCAAAAATCAAGAAGACCTACTCTAGGATTGAAAATCAGATGAAAGTGTTCTGGATTGAGCTAGAGATCGATGCAGTGTTACAATGAGATAGATAGATCTAGGATTTTGCCATCTATCTGGGGCGTTTGGATCACTTATTACCGATGTAGAGTTGTAGTGACCCAGAGTGCAAGATGTGGAAGATATTTGAACAGGGAAGAACTATGAAGTTCTTAAGGGACCTGAATCTAGCCTATGATCCGAGGAGATCAGTTCTCCTATCTCGGGGGACTATCCACCAATTGGATAATGCCAATGCTGCCATGATACAAGATGAGAGTCAGATGAAGCTACACTATGATCCAAGTGTGGTGTCAGATAAGGATGAACCAAAAAATCGACAATTATTCGATTAAACAAAAATCATTGGATAACTCATCGATTACGATTTTTCATAACTTAAATTATTCAGTTAAGTTTTTAGTTATAATCAAAAATTGATTTATTTTTTTCTAGGTTTTGAAAAAATGTAAAAAGTAAATAAAAATAAAAATAATAATAATAAATATGTTCGATTATTTGATTTACTGAAAATTGAACTAATAATCGAATAATCAAATTGATTATTTAGTTTGGTTTGGTTATAAAATATTACAACCAAACCTTATTCGGTTCGGTTACGGTTATTGTCATAACCGAATCGAATAATTGAATGTTCACTGCTATTGTCAGGTGCAAAAGCTTTGGCTACTGTGAGGTCAGGTACAATAGTTGCACACGTGAAGACTCACAGATGCTTCCAATGTGGAGAGATAGGTCACCTCATGCAATTTTGTCCTAAGCTACCCAAGGAGAGAGGTTGGGGAAGAAGAGGACGGCTTGGAGGTAGAGGTTGCGGTTGTGGAGGAATGAGAGGTGGTGGACGTGGAGCCTATCATACTAATTTGATGGTAGATGAGGAGGAAGAGTATGTGCCGAGTAACATTTTTTCTAAAAAAGAACCGAGTATATTTGGAGGTGCTCCAGAGGCAGCTGCAGGCAACAAGGGTGGAAGATAATGCATCTGCCTCATCTTCGTTCTCGGGTAATGTTGCTTACCCTGGAGTCATAACCAAGGTATGTGTGACTCAATAGCTCTTGCTTCTTTTTCCAATGCTGGATCATCAGAATGGATCATGGACTCTAGAGAATCCGGACATGTGACCGGTACTACTAGGGAGTTCATCTCCTATACTCACATAGCAGTTCCGTTGAGCGTCAAAATAGCCAATGGTACGGATTAACCCATGGTCGATAAGGGTACAATGCAATGTACCAATATTTTGACATTATCCAAAGTCTTGCAGCTCTATCTTTTCCTGTAAATCTTATGTTTATAAATGTCATTGTCCACAAACTAAACTGCACTATTTTGTTTGATATTCCAAGAGAAGTGGACGGACAAGATTCTTGGGACTGGGACATGGTGTAGTGGCTTGTGATACATGGATCGAAAGGGAATGGACTCAACCCTTTCGTCCATAGTGGGGAGATATGGAGGAGACAAGAGAAGTGTGGATGACTTATTGTTACTTCACCATAGGCATTTAGGTCATCCTTCCTTCTCCCTTTTGAGTCGATTATATCCTCGTTTATTTACAAAAGTTAATAAAGAAAAACTACTTTGTGAAGTATGTGAGTTTGGCAAACACACCAGGAGCTCTGGTAATAGGAGCCCTAGTGTCTCTGATTTAGTACATTCAGATAACAACATTCAGTGAATTTAAATATTGTTGTTCTTGTGTTACTTGACTCTATCTTATGAAGCATAAGAGTGATGTACTTGCCTGCTTTAGAGATTTTACAAAGGAGTTCAGACTTAGTGTGGAACAATGGTGAAAGTGTTGTGGTCAGATAATGTAACAGTACACCAACATGGCATATTCAGAGTATCTATCATCACGGGGGATTCAGCATCATACTACTTGCCCATACATACTAAAGTAGAGGAAAAATTGCCATCTCCTAGAGGTCACTTGGAGTATGATGATTACGATTATCGTCCCAAAGTACCGATGGAAACAAGCAATTCTGACAGTCATTTTTTTTATTAGCAGGACGCCCTCACGAATCCTGGAGTGGAGATCTCCGTTTCAAGTATTAAAAGGTACAAAGTGAGACACTCTTCCTTCGAGGACCTGCTTTAAACACTTTTAGAGAGAGTAAAACATTTGAATCATAGTAATAGTGTTTCCAACATAGTAGGTTGTTATATTACTCTAGTTGGGCCAAGCCCACTACATACTCTCAAGCATAAAGCCCGACACTC
This sequence comes from Pinguicula moranensis, assembly GCA_028565015.1. NCBI lineage: Eukaryota > Viridiplantae > Streptophyta > Magnoliopsida > Lamiales > Lentibulariaceae > Pinguicula > Pinguicula moranensis. Next base: position 4,902 of record JAOWBN010011413.1, read on the forward strand.
CGCTTCAAGATGGGCAAAAGTTATCTGTTAAGCCCATCTTGTTACATAGTCTATCCAAATCTATTGCCCTAAGACCCTTGTGAGACAATCAGCAGTTTGCTCCTTGGTGGTCCACCAATCTCTGATATCTTTCTCTGTCAATTGGCTAACCACCATCAGTACTCAGAATCACTCTCTGCTCTATCGGTTCTTTGGCAGGTCTGCAGCCAAGCATACTTTTCTCTTTGAGCAAGTTTAGGACATACTTCCTATGGGATAAGGTTATTCCATCGGATCTTCGAACAACCTCTATCCCAAGGAAGTATCTCATCTATCCTAAGTCTTTCACTTCGACTTCCTTGCTCGGTCTCATCTTCAACTCTGCTATCTAACTCTCATTATCACCCGTGTCTCCTATGTGCCTCAAAAAGATAGTATGGTCGACATTGGTCTGATGATATCCCATGCATTCTATAGTCCTTCTGAATCTATCGAACCATGCTCTTAGGCCTTGCTTCAGATCATATAAAAATCTCTTGAGCTTACAAACCTTCCCATTTGTCTTAGCAGTATCAAATCTTAGAAGAATGTCCATGTATACCTCCTTGAATAGGTCACCACGGAAGAATGCATTCTTCAAATTGAGTTGATACAAATTCCATCATTTGTTTGCTGCATTGAAGACCAGGGTCCCGACAGTATTCTTCTTGGCGATTGGTGTAAAGATCTCATCATAATTAATGTTATATGTCTTGCTGGTATCCTTCGCTACCAGTTGAGCCTTGTATCATTCCACGGCTCCCTCTGAATTCTGCTTCACAGTCAACACCATTTGCATTCAACGGTCTTCTTCTCAGGTGACAATGATACAAGCTCACAGGTTCCATTCTTCATAATGGCCTCCAACTCTTTTATCATCGCAACTCTCACTTTGGATCCTCCTTTGCAATCTGCCAATAATTAGGCACAAAGACACTATCCAAAGAAGCAATAAAGGCCTCGTGACTAGGTGATATGTGACAGTAAGATATGTGATGGGCAATATCATGTGGGAATTCATACCGCTCAGGTGGAACACCCGCATTGACACGGGTGGTTTGCTTACCGATAAGGGGGAAGAAGTATGGAAAGGTCACGTCACTTGTGGGTGTTGAGTGATCTGTAGTGGGTGGTGCAAGTGTCTCCGGATTCAAGGCCAACCGAGCATTGGGACATGGAACAAGTGCTTGCGATTCCTTTTATCTCCTATGATACCTTTAACGTAGCGCGAGAGTATCGATATCACTCAACTCATCTCTTCACCAACATCTGTGTCTCCAACTGGGAAAGGGCATGGAAATGCCCCTACAGGCACTATTTGTGGCTCACCTCTTATGCCAATCTCCCCCTCACACCATACATCCCCTATAGTCGTTTTCTCTGGCACACCTCTCATGCCACTCACCAACCACACTGAGGCAAGTCCTCGAATGGTGGGGTTCCCCTTGAGTGAAATAAGGCTCAAACTATCGAAATGTAACATCCATACTCACAAACAATTATCGCTCGACCAGATTTCAACAAACATAACCCTTTTGGGCAATTGAGTATCCCATAAAGACATACTCTAAGCCGATTATCCTTCACAAAGCACACACAATCAAATGTCAGCATCTCCAACACATCTATGGTGTCATTCAGTACCTAAAATGAAGATTCACTCTAGTACTAGGGAGGCTACTCAATTTATCAAATAAGCTGCTATCATAACTGCTCGCTCCCCGAAGTATTTTGGGACATTCATGGATATTATCATGCTCCTCGTAACCTCAAGAAGTTGGTGATTATTTCTCTTTGCAACCCCATTGTGTTGTTGTGTGTAAGGACACTTAGTCTGATGTCTAATCGAATGTGATGACAGATAATTTGCAAATGATTGATTCATGTATTTTGTGTTATTGTAAGATCTCAGAACCTTCACAACTATCCAAACTAAGTCTGAACCTCCTTGTGAAGATCTTTAAAACAGGAAAAAACCTCACTCTTTTTTTATCAAGTATAACTAAGTAACTCAGGAGCAACAATCAATAAAGGTCATGAAATAACAAAATCTATTAACTGTCGAAATAGGGCAATGCCCCAAAACATCATAATGTACCACATCAAAACGCTGAAAACTCCTATGACCAGAGCAAATATAGGAGCTTCTGGTATACTTACCAAACTCACAAGCATCACATACTAACATGCCCTTATTGATTTTTGCTAATGAAAGGGGATACAAGCGACTCATAAGGGAAAAACAAGGGTGACCTAAGCATTTATGGTTAAACAATAGCTCTGTCACAATCCTATTCTCCCTCTTAGATCTTTTTGTCATTGTTGAAAGGGCTCAGTCCATGCCCTTTGTATCCAGGTACCACAACCCATCACGCCATCTCCCAGTCCCAAGAACCCAGTTTGACCCTTTCTCCTGAAAGATCACTTGTTGAATATAAAAAAACAACACAACAATTTAAATGAAGAATAATAGCACTAATGGATAGAAGGTTAACCGGAAAGGAAGGGGCATGCAAAACTTTGGATAGTGTCAAAATCTCAGTGCATTGCACTATGCTCTTTCCAACCACCGGTCGATTAGTGTCATCAGCAATCTTAACACTAGACAGGTCGTGTAGGGAAGTATAGGTGCTTAACTCTCTAGAAGATCCCGCCACGTGTGTGGCTGTCACAAAGTCATAAATCCAATCTAGGGAGAAAGTAGTAGGAAATGATGCAAGTGCAAGGGAATCAGATGTACCTCACACGACTCATGAACAACATTACCATGTGCATCTGGTGAGGTGGGTAGATAGTTTCCTGGTTCTCCAAACTCATCCTCCTCACTATCCACGGTCAGGTGGGTACGATAGCTTCTACGTCCACCACGTCTAACTCCACCTCTTCGACCTTCCCGAACACGACCTCTTCTACCATGTCCTCTCTATTCAAAGTCTCTATATCTTTTCGGCTGAGGACAATCCTACATCAGGTGTCCGGTCTCACAACACTGATAGCAACTGCGAGTCTCAGTTAGTGGATGGCCTATGGTGACTAAGACTTTAGCCCCCGATCCTACGACGAGATTAGTCTAGTGTAGCTGCAGTCAGGTCTCCTCCTGTAACATCGCAGCAATGGCTTCACTGAGTGAAGGAATAGTCTTCTGGGTTAGCAAGATCGATCTCCAGTTATGAAAAATTGGGTCCATATCTTTCAAATATTTTTTAGTATTTTCCTCTTCCCAAACCTTATGACTCAGGCAACCCGGAGAACAGCCAGCTAAAGATTTGAAGTACTCCAAAGATGCCCACAATCATCTCAAACTAATAGAGTACTCCTGCATAAGTCTGCCCCTATGTGCCTCTGCATCTATCTACAATCATATCTAGAATTTTCTCAACTGATTCTCTTTTACAGAAAAGTTTTCTTCAAATTGTGACCACATGTCACTCACAACCTTGATATTCTTCACCAAGAAGGAGATATGAGGAGTCATCGAATTCAGTAATCACATACATATATTTGCCTATGCGTACTTCCACTTAGCAGTTTTTGCAGCATTACTACACTCTTTCTTTTCCAGAAAACCATGTAATTCCTTACTTTCTAAGGCTCTTTCAATCCTTAATGCTCAATTATAGTAGGTCGTATGACCATCAAGTTTCAAGTTGATAGGTGGAAGATCGAGCTTAGTTTGCCTCGCAGAAGAAGATGTACTCATGCCCTGAACCAATCCAATTAAAACCCTAAGGGTTGTAGGATTGAACTCACTCAATAACTTCAATCCTTCTTTCTTGCTAGCATTTCCTTTCGTCATCGCAAACAACTTTAATCATAATCTCAATCAATAATCCCAAACCACTCAACACAAACTCTAATCCGCCACACATTGCACAACCTCACTACCGCACCTCCGTGATCGGTTAGGTGCATGCTACAAACTCCATCTCCATCTCATCTCATACTTTACAATCTCCAAAGCACATTTCACGAACATACCAAAACCACCAAAAATTATCAATCTACAACTCATATCAACAAACCAATAGCACGAGTGCGTAGAGGGAAACAAACTCTACCCACTATTTTTTGGCGAGTGCAAGGGTGCATGGAAGCACGTGGAAAAGCTACATGGGAAGGGCTCTGTGGTGCGAGTCCAACAGTACAACTCGTCGGAGCACAAGACACGTTTTGATGGCAAAAAATGCGGTAGAGCATCAAAAACCCGTGGAGAAAATGGCAGATCCTATCGGATTCAGGACAAATTTCAACAAACAACATGGACTAGTGGGTCAAGGATGATGAGGTAATTCCGGCAGTACCCGTAGTGTTCGACAAACGTGCATGTTGGGCCAACCCGGCACGCACCGTATGGTTTGCATGCTAGATTTTCTAGCCCGGTACGCGCACATTTTATAAACGTGCGCATGCAAAAAAATGCAGATTTTTTAAACGTGCGTGCCTAGCAAGACATGTATAAAAAAAAACTGTCGTGCCAGCCCGAGTGCAAATGGGTTATGCACGTTTGCACGTTTTCTAATAAAACCTATAAAATAAAAAAACGAGAAAACCTGTGAAATAATAAAAAAAAATCACAAAAAATGACCAAAAATAATTTTAAAAAACCTGCAATATAAAGTCAACGGCAAAAAAGTCTAGAATAAATAAACATACGTCCAAAATGATCACACCCAATATCCAAAATAGGTGACACCCAACATCCAAAATAGGTCACGCACATTCACGTTAAAATCAAAATGTCCCAATAATATGTAAAGTCAACGGCGAATAGTCACGAATAAATAAATATAGGTTCAAAATGATAACACCAACCCAAGATCGATATCATTCCAAAGCATCTGCAATATAAACATCATACAATCATATTAAGCTATGAACAACATAAAAATTAAAATACAATTGCAATAATTAAACGTATTAGAATACCTAAGGAATATCAGGAATAGTAGAACTAGAAAATTCTTTTTCATCATCGCTATCATCTTCAAAATAAACTTCTAGCGGACCCATGCCTAGACCTTTGACTCTTTGATCTTGCAACTCTCAATCTTTGATTAATGTCAACATTTCAATTGTCTCAGGTTTTAAGTTGGTTAGTCGCTCCTCAACTATCCTCCCAACCATGTTTAAAGTCAATTCTAAAGATACAGTCGATGCCGAAATAGTGTAAACATCCTTGGCTAGTTTGGAAAGAACAACGTATTCAGCCTTATGACTTTCCCACCATTGCAACAAATTCAAGTTATCTTTATCTTCAATATTAGACATGACAAAATGTGTATCAAGATAGTTTTTCAACTCAAAGTAATCTCATAATCTCCCTAATTCATAAGAAAACTAGATGGAGAAAAATCAAGTATATTCCATGCATTTGATGTCTCGCCACTAGTCTCTTGTGTTCGAACCCTCAAACATCCGAACTTATTCGCATACTTGTTGTACAATGCATACAAATAGTTCTCCACTTCTTTGGGAACGTCTTTTTCATCTACTATGTTAAGCTAGGCTCGCATTTTATCCACTGCAAACTTAAAAGCAGTCATCTTGGCACGAGGATCCAAGATTCAAGCCAAAGAATATAGTAAAGGAGTGGCCCAATACTTCAAATATTTTTTCTTCATAGCTGCAACACCAACATAAATGTGTGGATAATTCTTGTGCAATAAGAGAGTATGAGCAATTTTGGCTAGCTGATGCAATGCTTTGGGAGATGAGGTATAGTAACTTCCGGACAAAGTAGTGGTCGCCTCGCAGAAGACCTGAAGAAATTTGATAATCTTATCAATGACATCCAACTATGCACGGTTCAGGGTTGCTGGGGAATCAGAGAATGCCTCCATCTGTACTTAAATTAGATACTGGCCAATAATACTCTTGAACTTGGATGCCTTCTTCAACATTATATATGTCGAGTTCCATCGTATTGACATGTCTGGTTCCAAGATCTTAGCATTCCCACCCGAACAATGACATTCATCATTGAATGCATTAACCCGTTCGCTCGATATTCATATATAAGAGACAATATCTCTAACCTTCTCAATATATTG